>PNEQ01011796.1:22597-51189 GCA_003012365.1 Medauroidea extradentata | reverse complement strand
AAAAAAAAAAAAAAAAAAAAAAAAAAAAAAAAAAAAAAAAAAAAAAAAAAAAAAAAAAAATTGTGTGTATATATATAAATATATATATATATATATATCACGTGCTATATATAAAGTAATCAGAAATCATAATGTAGAGCTGTAAACATGTAGAACCTATTACAACGACAGTTACAGGGTTTTATGTTCATGTCGTATGGAGTTTTTACAAATGTTGCCCTGCTAGAGTTTTATGATCGCTTGAAGTCTCTGAGGTCAACTTTCCAAACTTTCTTCAGACTTTGTATACATATAGTAAGTAAGGTAACGTTAATTTAAACTTGCTGGTTCATGTTGTGTTTAGTAATATGTCCCTCAGTTGCGATTATATCCTAATATGAACACACAAGTTTTAGTACATGTAAACCAAGAGCTGCTTGGGCCGAAGAATGTCGATTTAATACATATAAACTTTACAATCCAAAACCTGTATTTTTTTAGGTACACCATGTTAGAATATAGGACAGGAATATACTAATTTATTGCTGTTATCATTATTATTATTACTTAGTTATTACATAGTATTCATAGACGAACTTTAAGGGTTTTAATATGTAGGGTTAATTTGCACCCACTTTAAGGAAAGTAGGTTTATTTGTTATTGTAGATAAGTCTTGTTTTAACAGTTCAAACACTATATTTCCATTACTTTGGGGGAAAGGCACAGTCTAGACTTAAGTTTGACTGTTTTTCTTATGGTTGTTAATATGGCTCTATTATATTTAATTTTCAAAGGATATTCATTAATATAGGATTATTAGTACAAAAGTATATTGTTATGAACATCGAAGTCTAAATGATCAATTTCTCATTACATTTCACTTGAAGTCCGGAGGATTTGTGCAGGTATATCACAGAACTGTGTAACCTTAATAATATTATTATTTTTCCAAAGATAGTCACAGTATTTGCAAATGTTTCATAGACTCACAAATGCCAATTTGAAAACTTCGGTCATTTCGAATAATCAGTTAGGCCCTGCTGTACACCATTGTTAAAATAACAGATGTTTCAAGAAATATCCCAAAGTGCTACTCACGCGAACATTAAGGGCAATAAAACAGTAAACCGTTGCTAGAATGTATTAAAAATTAAATATCAAATAATTTAAACGTATTAAGAACTTTTGTCGGTTTAGTTAAACATTTAACTAAGTACATGTAAACTCAATAGTATACTGTGAAGATTGTAACACGGCGTTGGTTGAAACAGTGTGCCTGATTTCATATTAATTTTTTGCTTTTTTATGTCAGTTTTCAATTTAAAAAAGTTTAATTTTAATTAAATGTATCTTACTATTATGTGTAGATGTGGTTTTAGTATCAGTAGAGCCACGATTTTATGGCGAAAAAATTTTTGCAACATTTGGTTTCGATGCGTCGTGTGCACACCTGCAGCTCTGCTACATCGTCTGTGATTGGATGATTTTACTCTCACTTGCCTTGGCAAATTACAGACGTACGGAGTAACAATAATCTTATTTTGATTGGTGAAGTCAAATGAGAAACGTGTTTGAACAAAGACACGCTGCCAGTAATCATGACGCAAAGCTACCGATGTGCACGAGAGACACTGAAACAAAGTGGGGCAAAATTCTTTTCGCGACAAAATCGTGGCCCTAAGTATCACAAAAGTTACAGAGGCAAACGACAAGAAACACATTTATGTTTTCAGAAGATAAAGTTAAAATAATTGACATACTTAACGCAATTCAGTACAAAACTGTGTTCCACAAAATATTTATGTATGACAGATTTTGGCTAACTACGGAATTTAGTAAATAAAATATCAGGCCCCTACTATTGCAACACATTTACGTATATAGTATGAAATGATATTACTTTAACACGCATGATATATGCAACAGCTTAGTTAGGCCTGTACGAAACTATTGCGAAAATTTCATATTTCAGACCATTAAAATTCTATTTTAAATAACTCTGGAGTATTTAATTTACACAGAAAAAATATAAAGGAAAGAATCCCTTCCAAAAGAAATTCATTAATGGAGTATTTTGCAGGTTTAATCTTTCAAAATGCGTGCATGGTGAATAAATGTGGCAATAAGAGACTAACGTTTTATTATTTCATAACTTTTACTACATGTTACCATCCAGAAATGTAAGTCTTATGGCGGGCGATAATTCCAGTTGTCTTTGGTAGTCATATAGTACGAGTCAATTGTACATGAATGAGGTTATGTTTCTCGAAACAACTGGAGAAAGCTATTGTGGGCTGGCCTTAGCGTAGCGCGGGCTTTATTCGCACGGTCATTGGTCGCACCAATCTTGTGTCGCGCGCAGTCGTTGATCCTGGCAGCATGATCCGCGCCAAGGAGTAAGTTGCTTCAGTGGCGCGTTTCAGAGACACGTGACCATTTTTCACGAACGTGTGTTGCTCAGCTTTCCAAGCAATTTCGATGGGATTATAAAAAACTGTGTGGGCGGATCGTCTATGTTAACTGTGTCCACGATGTCTCGTACCATGTCCCTTGCTGCAAGAGGCTGTACGACGTGAAGATGATATGTTTAGCTTATCGCAAGAACCAGGATAGCAGAATCTCACAAAATGTGACTCTCTACTGTTCAGATAATACTAATTTATGAATGCAGTCTTGTTTTATTTGTTCAACTCATCTCTTTATGGAATGTCATGAGACATTTGCTGAAACATCAATGGTAAAAAAAGTACATTGTAAATTAAAAATTTCCTACGTAAATCAGTCACTAGATTTAAAAAATGTTCTTTAAATTTTCTGAAATAATAATAGGCCTGCATTATTTAGCACTGCTCAGCGCTTACCTGTCAAAATTAGCTTACATGCCTTCAGAAGTTTCAAATAGGTATACTAAATGTGCTGTCTCATTTCACCAGGCATATAACGTATTATTGTTTAAAAAACAGTGGTAAATTATTATGCAACCCTCCAAAGGAGCATGCCTCATTGATTTACCTCGATGAATCATCTGAATAACTTTACCGGGACAAGATATAACCACAATAAGGACGTAAGTCAGTCCATCATCTTAAAATTGTTCAAGTTGATTTGCGAAAAATTTTATTATATGGTTCTATTTTCTTCCAGTATTATTTTACAGACCCTCGCGTTTTATTTCAAATGCTATCTTCCACTTGCAACATTTGGTCGACATTCAATAAATTATATTATTTAATTATTCCTAAAAAATTAATAAATAAAATCTGTGTGGATATGTGATGTATTGAAACCTGTACTTGTTATCGCTGCATTCGTATAATTGATTGCCATCAAGAGCAATAATTAATAATACGGTAAACAACACCCACCCTATGCTACATCAACGTGCAGATAAAAGGTTTTTGTCTAACAAAGAAGCTGTGCATCTCAATTTTCACATTATTTTATTTAATTTTACGCAACTCATTTTATTGAGTTCAACACAGAAAACCTTATAACATATTTTTAAGTTACATGTCAGAGATCTCAAATGTTGAAATTAAATGTTTTAAATAGTCGACACAAGAAATTATCGAAGTCACAGTGGGTTATCGTTAGATACCATGGTAATGATACTTTACTACACAGAGTCTCAAGTTTACCTTGACAGGGGGATAGTTAGGCAAACACTAATAACATCATTACGATATCAGGAACCAATAAGACAATCTGCAGTACTCTACGACTGGTGTACCTCAAAGTTTGGAAGACACAGACTGACAGAGAGAGCGAGAGAGATCGACAACGTACTTGCCACGATTGAAACACGTCCTGACTTTATAATTCACTTTGTCATACAATTGTGTTGAAGTTAAAGGTAAAGTAATTTTATTTCCATTAGATATTATATACATGAGTATACATTGCTCTATACGTAATTTTAATGCCACTACAGCACGTATATTGAAATTCTATCAGATATTCAGTTGAAGCTACATTGTAGAAATTTGTCCGCCGCTAGATAGTTCCTTGTATGGCTTGAGCTTTTTAATTGAAAGTGATTTTGTAACATGTACTTTCGAGTATCTAAAATTTGTACCGTCTACTGATAAGGGTTACATTTAATTTTCAATATCATATCTAAAGTGTTGTTTGTACCATCGCCATACTGTACAAAATTATTTACCGTTAGGGTTTGCTTACGTGGTAACATCTTTGAAAATATCATGCGTAAATTACTTTGCTGTATCTTCAAGGAATTTAAATGAATTCTTTTGATGTACAGTCTACGGCACGAAGTTGCAGGCTTTGAGAGGCCTGTAAGGCCCCTCCCCCCCACCGCCCCCGTGAGTGCATTTCTTGTTCTTTAAGTTTATCTTTTGATCATTAGTCGGCCTCGCGCATTTTGAAATATTTAATTTTTTGTAACGACCAACTGTTTTTCTTTCAGTTAAAAAACTTGTGACAAGTTTCCAATAAATAAAATAAAAGTTCATACGTTGCGTGTTCTCTTTCAGTGTATTTGCTTGTAATTTTCTACGTGCTCGGCCTTCCGCGATTGCAGGGACCCAGGGGCACAAAGCAATAGCAATTACGAGGGAAAATTACTAAAAGTCATTTCACTTGCAATTTAGAGCTTCAAAACAAGTTCTCGGAGACTCGTATAAAAGTATGGAAGTCACCAATTTCTAATAGAATATAAGTTTTAAAATTGAAATCGAAGATATAATAAGCATTAGGGTGGACTCTAATTGAGAAGTTCGGCTGTAAATAATGTTAAGGGACATTCAGAGAGAAACAGTATTATCAGGTGTAAAACATAGTAAGTAACGCCCTTTATGAATTTTTAGTTCAGAGTTCCATTCCAAGTCTTGAATTTAAAGGGAATTATTTTCTAATATGAATAAAATAGGTCACCCACTTAGTTTTACCGTTCATAACGCTGTTTCTCTCTGAATGTCCCTCACCATTATTTACAGCCGAACCCTTCAATTAGATCCCCGGCTCCGGCCATCCTGAGTTCGGTTATCCTTGGTTTCCAGGTTTATGTCTCATCGACAGCGAGGTCAATATAGTTGATGACAGATCTTGACCAAATTACATATACTGGGAGAGGAATTGGCCATGGCGTTTGTTAACGCACCTCTCCATCAACTATTGCATCTTCCTCTTTGGGTTCCGAGGCCCGGGTTATCGCAGTAGCTAGAGAAATCGCCTCCCACATTAGTGATCCGGGTTTGATCCGCGGCAGGTCGACGCGGATTTTCGCAAGTGGGAATCATGCAGGACGATATGTTTACAATATAGTTTTTTTAAAGGACAGATCTCATTACCTACGTCCCTGCTTCACAGTCATGTTCGTACCTCTCACTCACAGGTCCGTGCGTCCATAATCCGAACACAAATAAAAATCACAATCTTGCGGACGTGTAACTAGTTAATACATAACGGTATACGTACTGAGGCATCTCAACATTAATAGTTTTGATCTTTTGCATGGCTTCGACACCTTTGCCGAACTTCCAAAATGGACTCGGAATGACTAAATATTGAAAATTCTGCAATGATCCGCTGACTATAAGGCGGCCTCGTTGTACTATCTATGCCAGATTAAAACACCCCTTCTTATCAAACTGACTCCACAGGAAGCTAATCATTGTCCGAAAATTGTTGCAAGTAAAGATACTCATGTCTTTCAAACACCAACTGATACAATAAGTAATTTTTTAAATACAAATAGCAAAGTGTTACCTACAATCTATGCTGAAAACAAATTATCCAGTGTCACAGTAACCACCACAATTTCATTCATCCTATATATTTTGTATAATAAAATGGCGGAATGAGACATTTACACGCTTAAATACACAGTCAAAATAAACATGTTAATTGCTATCTACAGTTTATAAGTGAGTGATTGCTATCGATGCGAAGTAACATTATAGATAGAATTACATCAAATAGCTAAAGAAATGTGGTAGTACAAATTGCTGTCTCTTCCTCAAAAATCTACATACCAATTGGAAAATAACAGCAGTTAAAAATACCAACTCGAAAAATGTAATGCATGTTAATAAACCATTTCATCGACAAGTTTCAAGTCCCACATCTTTCAACATTATGATTAATAAACAGACCTAAAATGATAATTCAGCTACGTCGAGTGAAGTCACGCAAATAAAAATACATAATTTGTAAGAAGTGTTCACTCTACAGGTATAAGGAGACGCTCATATAGTCTATCTGGCGAACTAAAACCCATTTTTTACATCTCGTGAACATTATTTCAAAAACTATCTCCAATCGAATATTTAACTGAGCCCATGAATTAAGTTACTCAATGAGCGAATGTAGGTGAAACTATGCTAACAGCACACAAAACTCTAAAAACCAAATCGTGATTCAGAATGAACTACATATTCACAATGCTGACATTACCGTCAAAAGAAGCGTACTTGTTCGTCCACGTTGCCCTGATCTTCCGGTGTGGGACAATGAGGATTAATCTACCTTAAATCCTCAGAGGAGGTCGCAGTGGATTGTGGATACGCGGGTGGTTTTATCTCTTCCATTTACGTACGGGGCGAGTCTCGCGTCCTCCGTGTATCCAACACGCAAAGGATCAGTAGTTGACTCAGCAACTGAATCGTACTTATAAGTACACACTCTGCTTCACGACTTTCCTGCGTCCTCCGGCCCACAATAGCCTTAAACATTAGGAGAAAAACATAGTTTGAAGTAACCACCACTGGAAGAATTCACAGAGATCTTTAACACAAATTTTAAGTTTAGTCCATCTCGTTGCTCTCTTACATTATACAAAATGTTTTGAAATACACCTTGAAATATAAAAATAAATATATGAGGAAAACCGTGACAATTATAAACTGCTTCTTAAAGCCTACATCACCTTGTAAATCACAAACTGTTTTGGAATGTTACGTTTATGGCTACATTTCGTTCACAAGATGTTGACAATGTAGTTAATTGACTATATTCGCTTCCGGGCTGAAGCCGCGTCTTCATGGTTTCAGGAACCGACGTTTCGGAGGAGCCCCTATATATAGGTGTTGTAGGGGCCTGATACGCGATTGGCTGCCCCGGCGGCCAGTGAGAGTATACCTACTGCACCTATATATAGGGGCTCCTCAACAACAGGGGCTCAGCCCTGAAACCCTTGTAGGCGTATGGGGCTCAGCCCTGAGACGCACTTACTCCCGCTCCTTCCCAGGGCCTCCAACATAACACAGTAGATAGGGTAGGTTAGGAAAAGGACTCGCTTCGGCGGTACATATACTAAAATTGGAACGATGCAGAGAACGTCTTCATTTAAAAAATGAGACCCTGATGACGCCTACTGAAATGTATGACAAAACGTCGGTTCCTGATACCATGAAATCGCGGCTACAGCCCGGAAGCCAAGCTAGCCATCTAGACTACAACCGCGAAAGCGAAAGTATTGTGTAAATATCGTTAATGTGGAATGAATGTATTTAAATAATTTTTTATGAGTTCCATAATCCGTCAGTTGCACAGTATCGATGGTTTGATAATAACAAGGGCTCTGATAATGTTAAAGAACGTATATTAATTAATTACATCGATCATTATAATAGGCATTATCGAGAATCGCTGTGCACCAAACATCGAAAATTTCAATTTCGAAAATTGTCAATACATCTGAATGTGTAACAGCCCTCACTTATTCAAGTCACCAAAAAAACAAAAAAAAAAAAAAAAACAACGACGGAAGCTTTTGCAAAGTGTTGATGGGTTCGACAAGAACACAATACAGAGAAATGTTTATGCGTTTTTCTTTCGAAATTAACTGCCAACTAATAATGTTAATAAAGACCTCGAACTGTCAGATTTCCGTCGAACTACGTTTTACAATTAATATATTCGTACTTGCCTGGATACTAACAACTCGTGCATAGTATTCTAAGCTCAATACTTGTCTGCCATTACACGTGGCGAGCATTCCGGACACCCCTGATTACCAGCTGCAATCACGTGAACACTGCGTGTTTTCATTGACAGACCTCAATAGCTTTATTCTTTAAATCAGTTTTCTAGCATTACTTATTTTACGCCCCTTTTGAGAAATTCAATTTATTCTAGTAAATACACTGTATCTTCCTTGTGTTCAACACAAAATTTGTTCAAAAATGTCCTTAGATTTAAAGTCACGCGTGTAAAATGATGGTAAAGAGGAAATTACGACAGGACGTTTTAATTATTACAAGCTATCGTAAAGTGACTTGTTATTAAGGCCCGTTCTACAGTGAAACGGAAACGTAAAAAATCGGATGCGTAACACGCAAACGAAACGAGTGCATGGAGTTAAACACATTTCTTATCCTGCAATGCACGAAAACGCATTTGCAAACGTACGAATTTGCAATCTTTGAAAGGAAAAGGCATTTTTCATATAAATTTCCGGCATAAGTGAAAAACAAATTCTACAATTATATGGAGTTCAGTATGTTTTATTACATAGCAAGGCCTGTACGTGTTTTCTATAGACGTAGAAATGTTAAAACAAATAAAGAACAGTAAATATTTTATGAATATATTTTCTTACGTATATTTTTTCAAATTTTACTTCACGAAAAGTGTTCCGTAGTATTTTAATCACAAATAATAATTGTAAATATAGTGCACGAAGACAAACTTTATTGTTAAACGTGTAAAATCAACGAGTAAAAGTATTGTAAACAAAAATGGTGGCGAAAGACGAAATGCTGGATTGCTATTGACACACAAATACTGATACGTAAGAGTTCCGAGTTGACTAACTCTCATGCGTTTCTGGATGCGCGTCCGTGTCCGCTTGAGTTAGATTGTAGAACACACTCGGAGTGTCTTGCGTTTGCGTATTCGTGATACGTATGCGCTTGCGTATCACTGTAGAACGGGCCTAGGCGAAATTCCACAAATCGCTGCAACAAATTAACTGATAATGATTATTTGTAAGAAAGAATGGAGGAGGGAATACCGGGGGTAAAATCAAATATCGTTCAAGGACAATATGGGAAAGTACAGCCTTTTAGCATTGTTGGAGCGGGAGACGTTTTATCAACGGTGTGAACTGGAAACACCAGCAAAATTTGCATTCTTACATCTTTATTTTCTATGGTGTTTATACATTTACGACTAAATTCCTCTTAGGCTAATAGTATTAGAATGTGTTTATAAGTATTTTAAATTTTATCTTATCAAAATAATAACTAAAAGAGCATAATTATTTTCTAAAATCATGATTACATTTCAATTTATAAATAACAAATTATAAAACTAAAACTACCCATAGAGCAATGTGCTACTGTAGAAGCAACAGCGCTCATATTGGCGTGAACTGGAATTAAATAACATGTCTCCTGTTTTTCTTCTGACTTTCCCATATTGTCCTTGTACAATATTTGGTAAAATTACTTTAAGTCGCGCTGCTGTGCTGAGAAGTACAGAACGTGTTAGTAAGGCCGTAGTAAAATAAATTTTTCCTCTTACAAAAACAGTTTTATTCATTTGGAGCTCAACAGCAAACACTCATACGTAAATCATGGGTAGATTGGTAGATTTTGTTCGAGTTTTGCTGCGAAAACTTTGTAGCTCGCTATTTCACGTCAAGTCTTATGTTTTGAACGATGCAAGTAACGTCAGGTTCCAAGACAAAACAAACACCAAGGCCGAACTGTATCACCCATTCGATTGTTCCGTTGTCCATCTGGCAACACTGCTGTTAGTCACTGTTGAAGCGCTCGTCTTTTTGCTTCTCACTAGCAGCTTGCGTGTAGAGCACATTAAAAATTTTTAATTATTGTGCAAAAACCGTAAAACTGGTTGTGCTCTTCATGTTTATTTATTATGTACAGCACCCAGCTCTAAAACATGAGTTTTAAACCGAATGGGTATTTGGTACGATTCCAAAGAGTAATTAAAGTTTTGCATATATAGCTTAATTAGTTTTTCAGTGTACCCAGCGTTATTTTCTAATAATAAAATTATTGTAATTAAATTACACAAAATTTATGTTACTACTCACTTAAATGTCTCCAACATATTTCCTTCGAAATTTGCGATTATCTGTTCAAATGCAGCGACCAAAAGCCTCAAATGTAAAAATTATTAAATCTATATATCGCAACCAAATATATAACTGTACAACAGGAAAAAAAAATCGTGTGTTTTTACGTACACCTAAATTTTGGCATTCATATAGATACTTATATTGTGCCTTAATTAATTTTATTTTAAATAAGTTGCAGATGTAACCCATGGAACTGATACATACGCAACAAAGTTTAGTTTTTGTATTTTAGAATAAATGTTCTCAGTCTATATGCCTAAACTAAATGTCATTTAGTCCGAACACTTCATAGATGGAAGTCATTCATGGTTTCTATCCCAAATTGATACAAAAATGTATGTTACTAGTGTATAAATATTGAGAGAGCTACAGGCATCTCTCTTAATAAAAAATCTAAAATACGACTAAAATTTGTTTGTAAACTGTGGCTAACTATACTCAAACAGTAAGTCGCAGCCATTTATGAAAATGAAAATATTTTTCCAACGTATTGGAACCCCGTGTATTGGCTCAACACTAGCACACTTTATATTGCACGGTATCAAGTTATGTTCATAAGGGTGACAGTAGTAATATATAGTTATTTAGTCCTATTAAATTTGATTTGCCTTTAATCATATTGCGCCTATCTCAGCTAAACTGCAGAAGATGGCCACCCGTCAAATCTCAACTTTCTAAGCCTATACATTCACAAACAGCAATTAACATAGGGATACGCCATTTTCAACTTGCTACGAACTCTAAGTGACGTGAAAAATTTTCGCCAAAAGTTGTAAAATAAATCATCAATTAAATTACGCTTCGTACGATTCAACAATTTCAAGCTAATGGAAATCGTAATGTTATACTACACATATTTTTTTTTGTCTTTCTAGTCCAGATGAAAATGATGGGTAAGGGAGTTGTTCAGAACTCATTTTGTTCTCAGGTGAAGAGTGACCATCCTAAATCAATTTCATATCCGTTTAACGGCGTAGAATAAAATCATGAACACGCATAGTTACATTCATACAAAAACACAAAAGTATACAAACATTAATATGTTCATATATTTGCCGACATCCATACATGCTTACATGCTTACATACTTACATACTTCGAATCATATAAAAGTTATGTCCACAAAAAATGTTATTTTTGAATAGCAGTGTACTAGCTTATTTCATGCCGGAGACAAATTGGAATGACACGGCCTGGTAGATAAGTTACTTTTTTTATAATTATAGTTTATTATAGTGTTTGTATAAAATTAATCTTAACTGATACTTATTTTTCAGTTTGGGAAAATATACAAGTGAGAATAATAACTAGAACTAAAAAATAGTCACCTGAGTGATTCAAGCAAAAATGGATTCAAATAACAAAAAAAAAAAAAAAAAAAAAAAAAAAAAAAAAAAAAAAAAAAAAAAAAAAAAAAAAAAAAAAAAAAAAAAAAAAAAAAAAAAAAAAAAAAAAAAAAAAAAAAAAAAAAAAAAAAAAACACACAATTCCACTTAGGAATTGTGGGAGCGAATAACATTTCTCTATGTTCAGAATGAAACTGAAATTAATTTATCTGTAGGCTGGAGATTCCGATCCAAAGGGAATTATTGAAACAGGATAACCGTACAAGGTTAAGTCCGGACTCAAAACATAACTAAACTACGTTGTTTTGGATTTCTATCCCAGCGCCAATAACTACTAAAATTTTCGTATTATATTTCTAATTTATTAAATTAAACTAGGTGTTGGGTTCCTAGTCTGCCGTTAATAATTGTTTAACTTTTCTATTCATTTCTAGTTCAGAAATGTAGGGAAGAATATAGGGGCCTAGGTCTGTAGTAGAAGTATGTCAACTGTTGCTATTCAATTGTAGTTCAGAAATGAAAAAGCCACAATCAAATTATCGGTCCGGACTTGATCTGAAATTAAATTACACGTGGATATTCTTGTTCTGCCGAAATACCTTTCAAACTGTCTCACTTAATTCCGGGTATGTATGCAACTCGATTGCTTTTAATTCCGGGCCCAAATTTGAACTGAAACAAAATTCTGAATTTCAATGTGTGTGAACAGCTTTTACCACTTTGCAATTCAGCTCCGTCAAGACAGAAATTATTTCTGGACACATAATTTTGCTATCCTGTTCAATTTCAGTGCCGGTCCCTGGTGCTGGCTGTCCCTACAGCAATACGTGGGAGCTTTACGATACCACATTCTTCCTCCAGATATAAACTCCGATGTCGATCACTACCTCCAGGGAGGCGAGAGGAATCTCGCTTTATGTCCTTCCTTCTGTGGGTGGATGATCAGGACGGTTCACAACACAACCCATCGACGATCCACACCTGTCTCGTCCGGCGTCCCACATATAACTCCCCTATAAACCTAACTAACTAAACACTCCAAGCATGGTAGAAAAAACTTCACACTCCTCTATGGTACAAGGAATACACTTTCTTAGGGCGGAAATATGAATTACTCCCTGCACTTAATCTCTATATATAAAAATGAAAGCTGACTGACTGACTGACATATCAAACTGCAGCCCAAACCACTGGACCTAGAATCGTGAAATTTTTTGTGGGGGTTCCCTTCAGGTCGTAGGGGAGCACTAAGAAGAGATTTTTCGAAATTCGACCTCTAAGAGGGTGAAAAGGGGTGAAATGTGTTTCCCAAGAAACGTCGATAGAGCTCGAACCCGACGGCAATCATGATGATTTTTACTTTAATAGGACACTGGTAAAAATACATATTAGCCAATTTAAGGATTTTTCGAAGTTCAACTTTTAAGGGGCTGAAAAGACCTTAAATGTGTTTCCAATCAACTATCGATATCTATCGAACCCTTCGGGATAGAGAGTTGATATTCACTTCAAAATATTGCTTACGTAAATACCCAAAAAGCAGTTTTAGGTTTTTTTGAAATTCGACCCACAGGCAGTGAAAAGGGGCAAAATGTGTTTTTAATGAATCGCCTTTATCTTTGAAACACAATTGGCTATCGTCGTGATTTTAACTTTAATTGGTTACTTTTACAAATGTCTATGACAGGACTCAAAATCGTTTCGAAATTCTTTATTTAAAGAGATGAAAATACGTGAAATGTGTTTTCGATTATCCATCCATATCTATCGAATCAATCGAGATATCGAAGTGCTCTTTGCTTTAAATTGGTGCTTTTGTAAATATCCCAAGTACCATTTAAAATACATTTTCCGAATTCGGCCCTAAACTGGTTAAAAATGGGGTAATACGAGTTTTCGACTCACATTCGATATATATCGATCCCATAGTATTTTATATAGCGACGTGATTTTTGTTTAGGATTGATGCTTACTCAAATACCTAAAAAGTAATTTCTGGAATTTTCGAAATTCGCCACCTAAGGACGTGAAAAGGGGTGAAAAGTGGTGAAAAGCGTTTTCAATTAATAGTCGATATATCTTGAACCCAACGGGCTAATGTTCTGCTTTTTACGTCCACGAGATACCAATAAAGTATTCTGAAACGTGATTCAAGGGTTTATCGAAATGTACTCTCTTAAGTGGTGAAATGACCTTGAACGTGTTTTAGATAAATCCTCGATATCTATCGAACCCGTCGAGATATACAATTAATTTTTGCTTCAGAATGATGATTACAGAAATTATCGCAAAATGTTTTTCAGATTTTTCGAAATTTGATTTCTCAATACTGTGCAGTGGTCATAAGTTTTTTTTTTTTTTTTTTTTTTTTAATGAATAATCTATTTTGATTCGACTGAACGGGCTACCGATGTGATTTACACTTCAGTTGGATACTTATACAAATGTCTAAGATGTAAATTAAAAATATTTCGAAATTCGACACCCAAAAGGGTGAAAAAGCACAAAATTTGTTTTCCATCAACCCACGATATCTATCTAACCAGTAGCGAAATTGAGGTGTTGTTCGCGTCAGAGTGATGCTTACGAAAATAAAAAAAAATATGTATGTATTTTTTTCTTTATAAGAAACGTGATTATTAAGAATAAACCTTAGTTGGTAATAATCAAGGCAGATGATCCGAAAAGCAGGAACGAGCAGCGAGAAACAACTTACACAGGAGTTTCACTACAGTAACCTATCGAGTCGTGGTGTTGTACAACCTCTAAGAGCCCAGGACACAGATATTTTATTTTTTAATAAATTTTATTTTCATGAGTTATTTCGACGTTACGTGACGCAGTTGTTTGTCACTCAGGTCTAAATTCCGGGAGGTCTGGGCTCGAATTTCGTTAAAAGCTGCGTGCGAATGTTCAATTCTGACACAAAAACTACAAGGCAGATCGAATTAGTGCAATTTACATGCAGTCTTTAAAAGGGGTAAAATTGCAGTTCGCTCTCCACTTAGGTTCCTCTACAATATCAGCTGACATATCGTCGGTTTACTGCCAAAAGTGATTAAGTCATAAATGCTATTTCGTTTAAATAACAGTATTAAATTGTAGATATTAACAAAAATGTGGTATGTTACTATACTGTGACACAACAGTACGAAACGACGAATAGACTTTAAACTTGGGCAATTGTTCGTGAACAACATATACCTATTCCTAGCATTTTTATAATTTAATCTCATTTTGACTTTGTCACTTTTGGCAGTAAACCGACGATATATCATCGCACTAATCTCAGGTTTAGGGCACGAAATACGTTTCCGCGAAACCTTTACCCTCTGAAATTTTGTAATGTCAATAAAGTTAAAGTGAATATTTTGAAAATATATAATTGAGGGCACCGTAATCAATGGTTGTGCACAGGGTAAAATGATGTTTCTCATTCGATTAACCTCTTACCTTAGGTGTCTGTAACTACCCCACAACGTCAAATAGGCAGGGCTATAAATAAGGCCCAGGCGAAGTCGCTGTTAGTGGCAGGGTCAAACTTAAGACTACTTTTCTCGTGGGCAGCTATAGCTACTTAACCTGCTGCAGAATTAGTTCAACTAGCCGCTTGGACATTCTAATACTTGATGACTGAAGTATCATTTGTTTTATGTACGAAGAGATTATTCTGTTAAAGTAAATATTATCAGCTACGAATAATACTCGCGAGCAAAGCCGCGGGGGACTGCTAGTATACATTACAAATGGATAATGTTCAAATTAAGTTCGATTAAAATAGAAAAACATGCAGATCACTAACCAAAAATACTCTGAGACATAAATATAGTGATACGCACAACCATTTATAAGATTAACATAACACTGAAACAGATATTGCACAAATAAACTTGTAACTGGACTTTAACATAATAAGTTTTGAAGCGTTAAAATATGCAACGTATGCATGGCTAATATATATATTAAAATATTCTACACGAAAGCTTTGAAAGCGCTAGAATTTGGCGTTTTTGCCACTCATTTCCCATTTAAATCCCATTCAGGTAGCATGTGTTGCGAGCACGTTCCAACTGCTTATGAACGACCGTGTAGACTGCTCAATATTCTGTGCGTAAGACGTTTCTATAGAGTGGAGTAGCGGCTATTTGCCTATGTGTTATAAAAACATAACTGCTTCTCAAGAAGCTTTTCTCTAATTGAGAGGAAAATATTATAATATAATATATAATTAATAACTGGCACCATCTGCGTAGCACGCTACAAATATAGGTGTGTGTGTATGTGTACGTGTGTGTGTATATATATATATATACATACACACATACACAACATACATTTCTTTCTAGCTGAATTGTTACAGTTTAGGAATTACTTAGTTACAGCCCTGCGTACTTGCATACATTTTATGGATATATGTCGTTAAATTTAATTTGGTAATTTCCTCCACATACAACCACATTTTGTAAAGAAACTATTTGCAGTACGTATAGAAACGTTTGAAACCTGTACTGCGGAAGCATCCCAGCATCCTTAACTAATTCTTAGAAACTTGAAAAATCTGCATGCTTTCCTTAGCTTAATGTTTTTTAACCCTAATGCGCAAACCGAAAATTAAACGTGTAAAGTAATAGACGACTTGAAGTACATGCCCCCTGACGTCACCGCAGGGAAAAGTACTGTGGGAAACAAAACTTGTTTACAAACATGCTGATTTGTTAGCTGGTAATTGCAAAAATAAAAATGTTGCGCATTCATAGATTTGCACGCAAGGGTAAAAAATATATAAGATAATGTTTACCTGAAAAAACGGCAAATTCCCAACAAATAATCAATATTCTTGACGTACATCTCATCCGGGACATGTGAAGCCAAACAGCTAAATGAAGGTTATGTTCGGCTGCGGTATCCATGGAGATAGGAATTGTATCCCACACCTGACTGAAGCTCCGCTTCTTTTCAAGTCGTGCATTGGCATTCTGACTCTAGTTGCTATATCTTGTTTAGCTCCTCTGACAGTGGAAAATGTAACATTGGACATTCGTCCCTTAGACCAGATTCTCACGTAGCCTACATTTGAATCGGTCATCTGAGAAACAACATAAGTCACTTTTCTGCAAAATGAGTTATGGGTATTATAATGTTCTACAGAGGTAAACACACGTTGTACTATTGAAACCACATTAAGTCAGTCGTTATGTGTGTGTACAGCAAGGCGCAGAACTGTGAGTTCATTTGAGAAACACCATAAGTCACTGACTTATGTTCTTTCTCTAGTATACTCATATCACCGACGGGTGTTCTTTCTCTAAGGAACAGATTGCTGCTTCCATAGATATGTGCCTCCATTTCTTGTGAAACAATGTTTGTTGCTCTATGGCACCCTCCAGATTGCCCACGTGTGTAATAACACCTGTTGAACTTCCAGTAACAAAGGCATACCCCAACGGTTGTCCTCCCATCAATGAGAAAAAAATGACTTACCTACATAAATTTCAACAATTTTAACCAGAAGCAGATTATATCCAATTATTTTACAATGAGGTGTTTGCTTGGCCAAGTATTCGTACAAACTCTTGTAGAGAGCACGAGATGTTGCACCGAAGAACCAGAAATTATTATAAGACCAGAAGAACATTACTTGCAAGTGTTACAAAGAGATGTGTGCTTGGACAAACAGCTGTTTTTTTTAAGTGTGTTGTGGAACATTATGTATTAGATTATAGAAAGAAGTGTTAGTTCCATATTTTGTAGCAATTTACATTATGCAAATTGTTTCTTGTGGGACATAATACGTTTATATAAATAACGATACTATAAACATATATTGTAGGAAAATACACGATACAATACTGTATCATACTGACATTTTGTAATGCAATCGCCCATTAACTTGAGAAACAACATAAGTCAACATTTAAAAATTGCTGCCGTTCGTACATTTAAACACATAATCACATTTAATTGTATATATAATATAAATAACGATACAGGATTTATTGAGTAATGCTCGCAACAGTTTATAGGTCAATTTTTATCAATTTAAAGCTTCAAATACAGCTGCTTACTTGTGAAACAACATAAGTCAAATATTTGAAATGAGCATTGTTCTTGTATAACAACACAGAAACAAATTTCATTGCAACTATCATAAAAGTAATGTTATGAAGTATTTTCAGTAATTTTTTGCAAATTTTTCAAATGTAACTTTCAGAATTACAGTGTTTTTTTTTTTTTTCACTTCCTGAAAAGTGGACATTTCTTACTTATTTTGTTTCTCAAATGACCATTTCATTTACTACTGGATATAACAGTCTGGTTACTGGCAAAATCGTTCAGTTACTAAATAGTACTAATAAACCGATAACAATACCGGCCCTACTGCTTTCGCGCGAGCGGAATTCTTGATGCACTTTTGTCAAACGACGTTTACTATTTTTTCTTCATTTCGCAGCTATTTAATCTTTCGTATTACTTTAAGAAGTAAGACTGATAACGACTACAGTTTGAATAGCTCTTTAACATTTTTATATATAAGGTGAATTCGATTTTCCTTTCAGATTCAAGCAAGAAGTAGAAAATTTTTGCCGTTTTTTACGATCAGTTCGTTTACATCGATTTCATTGTGTAGTATTTCTCATTAAATGAGACTGTTGCTCAAATATTTCATTTATCTCGAGAAAGACGTCATTCATACGTCTTCGTAATTTACTCACTATATTTTCCGAACATTCGCAGTACTTTGACAGTTATTTTCACCTGCTTTCCTTCCGTTACATATTAGACCTTATTTATTTAATTTTTACATCGATAGAGGTTTAATTTTCTTGTTGTTAAAACAAACGTAATTTTCAAATAAGTGGTCTGGATTTACAACAATTATACTTAAGAAGTAATAAATATGTTAATAATGGTTTGTTTACTGAAAATAACTTGTAGTTAAAATACGAGAGATCTTCTGTGTCAGTAAGAATATATATATTTTATTAAATAAAAAAAGTTACGATTTTTTATGTAATTTTGCACTCTTACCAGTAGAAACACGTTATAATTTATGTTACAGTTATTAATAAAGTGTTTTATGATAATCGTAATGAAGCCTCGTAAACCAATGATATGTTGCAATGACAAATAATAATAATATTAAAATGTAATGTTTAATATCTGAAAACTTTTATACCTGCGTATGAAATGTGCAGTTATCTTACTTAACACCCTAAAAGTATTCATACAAAATACTATAAATAAAATGCTCAAACCTGCATCCTCGCACTTGGTTACTTAACAAGATACCCTTAAACATCCTTGACTAATGGGTTGCTTTATATTCTTTATTTGCAGCCATTGAATGTACAGTTTTCTGATATGATTTATTTATTTATTTTGAAGGACGCAAATTAAACGCATTTTCACTTTATGCAAAAAATGCAATGTATTTTGTGTATAACTATTTAATTTCTAACGAACGAATGCGTTTAGTAACTTACAAAATTTCCTAATTGTTTTACAAAAAAATCTTGTAACTTAACAAACAAATATCTATCCGAATAAAATGCTTATACATTTACAAAACGTTATAAAATTTTAAATAATGTCTTGTATTTATGAAAAAAAATGTACAGCGATGTGGTAAAATACGCAAAGTATCTGATCAAATATTACTTTCTTTAATACAACAATACCAATGATCGTTTTTAATTTTAAAGTATTCACATGAACATGCACTGATTGGTTCTCGAACAACAAATTTGACTGCACATATACCAGTTTATTGTTGGGTTGTAACTCAAAATATTATGAATTTTTTTTTAAACTTATTTTTCAATTATAAATATGTCTATATGTGACGCGTTTAACTAATTTGAAATTCCATATTAAACAATTTGTGTAAGTACCCAACGGGGTACTGTGATGGCTTTTACGTCTGTGGCACACCCATCAAAATTTCTAAAATTTGATTTAAGTGTTCGTCGAGATTCAATATTTGGGTGGTGAAACACGTATAATGGTTATGGATAAGCCCATGATGTCTATTGAACACGACGATTTATATTTTTGATACTTGCTTCGTGATGATGGTTCTCTAAATTACCGTAAATATGTTTCAGGTATATTATTTTTAATTCTACCACTTAGGGTTGGGTTTACGATGTATCAATGATTCTGTGAAACACATTTCATCCTTTTACCACGTTTAACCTTATTAAGTGAAGGCATTTTAAACACAGCCCATTACAATTTTAAAAACGCTTTGAAAGATGAATTAAATAAATTGTTTGTTGTTTATTATTCAGTACAAACATTAACGTTAAGCTCATGTCATAATCAAATATATTATAAGATACTTCTTACGACCACTCGACACGAAAGTACAAACCAGTGAATGAATATTACGTGAACCGTAAAATACCTGACACGTATTTAGGTAAATCAGTCTAAATAATGAATCACGTTGATTTAGAAAAGTTCAAATTGTCAATTGACAAATTTCAAATAATCCTGAAACTGTCCAGTATGGAATTTTATGAGCGTACAGTTCAATAAAAAATTATGACGGTAACCTGAGCAATTATAATTAATTCGACGGTTCATTTTAGAGTCTAATTCCGAAATTACTTACTTAGGGCTCACCTACAAACTCCATATTTAGGGCTCGCCCGCGACTGGAGGAAAACTCACACTCAAAATTTCACGTTTCTAGATCCAGCGGTTTGAGCTGTGGCTTGATAAGTTTGTCAAACAGTCAGTTAGTGAGCTTATTTGTACATAGAAACTGAAAACATGAAGAACTTCAAAAACCTTACGTAATATGTTTCAATATACGATCTTTTTTAAAACGAAAATAATTAAACTAAACACTAGTATTCCTCCTCGTTTTGTGAATACCGCAGAAATCTAGAGTTGTTATTATTTTTTTAATAATCAATCTTTATCTAAAATATAAGTATGAAGAACAGGTAACAAAGTTGTTTTAGCTTATTTTATGTCAATATATTTGTATTTAAATCAGACAATGCGTGTTCCAAAAACATTCGGCTATTCGCTAACAATTGTACCAAGAGTGTGCAAGGCAACAAATGTTACCTATTGTTGAAGTACATGGAGTGAGGCATATGCAGTGAATGTTCAATGCTAATGTCCTGATTATTTTTTAAGGTTCTGAATGGGTGAAACATGATATTTAATAAATCGTTGGTTCATGTGTGAACCAATTGTTAGTCACTAATTTTTTTTTACTTCGACGGGAACTTATACAAATGTCAAAATGTTATATCAAATTTTTCAAAATCTGATCCATAAAGGGGTTACTATTTACCGTGTCGAGATATGAAGTGTAGTTTTCTTCATAATGGTATTAAAAAGTTATACAGGTAACCGGATAAAACTAGTTAGTAAACGAATTCAAGTCATACGATCCAGAAAGGAAATATGACCATCGAGAAATTACTCATACGGAATTAAAGTGTGCAATCATATGGATCGGTATTGCTGTAAAACTCTATATCCCTTTAAAAGGAATAAAAACATTATTCCTTTATTTTTACTGAATACATCTGTCTTATTTGGTTCAGTTTTTGAATCCCCAGTCTACGGCCCGGGAGGTGCTGGGTTCAAATTCCGTGTAAGGCTGTACAAATAAAAAATTTAACCCTTTGGCGAGTGGGGATTATGGCATAGCTGTATTATCCCTGGAGTGAGGTTTTTGTGAAGCCAAAAATGTTAACTAACTTTATGATTTTACAAATTTATAATTCCAAAGTGACATGTAAATTAAATTACCATACTTTCAACGGAAATATTAACGATAATAGTTATAATTAAAAACACAAACTATATAGTTGTGGATATATGTACTAATTTGTTCAAAATCATAAACATATTTGTGTGCATACTCCTTGTGTCAGAAAAAAATTTGTACATACATTTATGATCATACTCCCCAAAGGACTACAAGGCGGCGAAATTTCTATATACAGGACGGTGATGAACTCTGCCGACAAACTTCAGCAAATCGTTCGTCATTTAAAAAGTCAGAAATATATACTCCATGACACATAGGATGTTCATTCCTAAGAGGTGAAACAACCAAAGTGTGGTTGAACAATATATTTTGCAAGGAAATCCACCGAAATAAACTATAAAATTCTGAGTTTCTGTATATTGCATCATTAAAGTACGAAGTGCAAAACAGGAAACCAAATGTACTCCAATAGCAACCCCTAGCCATGAAACCTAATTGGATGATACACAGGTTATGCGAAACGTGATACGCTAAATTTATTTGTGCTTGTTTTATGTGGGTATGTTGTCTACGAATCATTTACAAATAAAAATGGTATCTCGCGTTTTGCACCAAATTCATCCGTTTTTGAGAGATAGACTTATATAAATTTCCTACGATGAAATTGGATATTAGGTGCTCTGCCAGACATTTGCTGGTGGCACATGATAAAGATGTTTAAAACGGTAGTTACGGTACTTTGTAGCAACAGTTATGCCTCATGCTATCATCACCGATGCCAACGAGTGTCGCTGAAATGCATGTAGGGTGCGAGCCGAAGTGGTGCAGTCATCACACTGATTGCATCAGACTCGACAGTCGGCGTGCCCAGACCCCAGATGTTTGCATGTGCGGATCATGTCGGAACAATGTCCCAAGTCTGTAGGTAAACTCGGGGAAGCAGTGATTCCTCTGTACTTTATTCCCTACGCTGCTCCATAACCACAGTATTCACTCTTAACACGCTCTGGTGATCTAAACAGTTAAAAACCTATATGTAAACTCACCTACATCTCCACTTCACTGAGAGAGGTGGCGCAATGGTAACACGTTTAATTCTCACTCAGGAAGACGCGGGTTAGAATCCCCTCTTCGGTTATCCTACTTAGTAAAGACAGTGCTGTTCAAGTCCTTCAACAGTCGCCTTCAGTTGCCTTCTTTCATCTCGTCTATAATTACCGTGGTTTTGCCAAAACGTTAAGCCCAGAAAATAAAACAGTTTCTACCTAACATCAACTGACCGGCCCTTCAGCAATTTAAACCCGCCACAGTCAGCTGCTTATACATTCACGAACAGGCACGATTATCAAATGCGAAATTCCTGTTGACTCTGCCAGAAAACGAACCAAGAATACAGTAGCTTTTAAAAGAATTGCGGGTGAAACCGTTATAGGAACAGATAATAAACACATAAAGACAAAGTCGTTTGAAGGGATAGTAATAGAATAAGTACAAATATGCAAAAATGGATTTTGTATTGGCCGTCCTATTGGTAGTGAAACCTGGTCAAGTTAAGGGCGCGGTCTACCACAATTTTCATCACCGTGTTTTTGATTTATATTCGTACAACTTAATTTTTGTTCTTGTTTTAGACACCAAATGTGACCAAACATTCCTCTTATAAAATTTTTATATTTCGCATAGTTTTGCGTAACGGCTCGTTAAAGCCAAAATTTTCATGTTTCCGTTTTAAGGACGACACTAAAACAAACTCACTTACCAAACTAAAAAAAAAATTCACAGTGAATAGCAATGTTGCAAGCTACAAGTTCAGCTATGTTTAACCACAAAATAAAATATTTTTGTATTCAAAAAAATTGTTGAATTTTTCTAACTTTTATTTTAAGTTTCAGTATTATTTTAATGCAAAAAATTTTATTCTCTGTTTTTTTTTTTTACGTGGCATGGTAGCCTGCGACGACTTTACCCACTGTGAATTTTTTTCAGTTAGGTATGTCAATTAGTTTTAGTGTAGTCCTTAAAACGGAAACATGCACATTTTGACTTTAACAAACTATTACAAGAAAACTATGAGAGATAAAAATATTTAATAAGAACCAAATTTTGTCACATTTAGTGTCTTAAAGAAAAAAAAATTCTGGTACAAATGAAAAATAAAATCATGGTTATTAAAATTGCGGTAGACCGCGCCCTTAAAGGGAATGGGTTTTTATCCGACTTTACATTAGAGCGCTGGTAATAAAGTTCGTACTAGACACAATCCAATGTTTTTAATTTACTGTGGCTGAAGCAATCGTGTTAATGGAGAATACGTTCCTATCCTATTACACTACTGGCTGGTTGGCGAACCTGTACCTGTTAGTCTAATTGTTCATCATACATTCTGCATTGTGTATAGTCATTGCCCAGTACCAACCACGTTGTACGTGCACCAATAACGATGCCAACACATTAATTAACCCGCTAAATTTTCTCAGTGGCACTAAGCTTCAAATACACATTTGTTGCTATATATATATATATATATATATATATATATATATATATATATATATATATATAAAATTCACTTGTTTTGCTAGATGTGAATCAGTTTTCATACTAGTAAACGGCTTATACCATTACAGTATAATTTCGCATTGTTAAGACATGTTAAGATATCCTATCACGTCTGTTTTGCTAAAAAAATAAGCCGAATGTACAGCCGTAGCTACGTAACCTTCTGTTTAGTAAGCCACAGCATGGCTACATGAACACTTAATAGCCGAATCACTGCTCTGATAAACAAGAATCCTTCATTTACAGTAAATATTAGCTTCTATGAGTTATACAGGAGCGTTTAACCGCGGATGGATTGCTAGTCCTACATAAACTTTAATCCCTTGATTCCCAACATTATTATGTAGGAATACATGAACCACAACACGTCACACTGTAACCAAATATCTCCCATTCTTGGTGCTATATGCTGAAACCAACGAGGTCAAGTAGAGAACGGGAAATATTTTTCAGTTCAAGCACGACTACCGTACGAGTTGAAAACACTTTCCTGGTAAATTTGGCTTCATTCGTGAAAACGATAGGGGCTCATTTACACAACGGTTCAATTTTGACTTGCGTGCCCAATTATTTAATGTTACGGAAAATAGTAGACTACATAATTGCGTATTTAGTTCAATCCTTAGGATTTTGCCACGTGAAGCGATGTACTACCTATATTTGCAGATCAAATGTACGTGCTTACTATTGGACAGCAAATAGTGCGTATGGGAATTTGCGCGATCTGCAAGACCGAATATTTCTCGCTCACTTGCTTCATCGCGTTTAAGCGCAAGACATTTCATTAACATTACGAGGGATTAATTTCCAACTTAACGAGCAGAGCAGATAATAATGACTTCGCTTGCTTCATAATATATGCTGCACGCGCCTGTTACGTGTCCAAGACAAGCCTGCTGCATATATTATGGTTGTTCACTAACATAAACTTCAATCAGGTGAAACCAAGTCCTTCAATCAGGTCAAATCAAACACTTTACTGTTACCGAAAATAGAACCATTATTTGAATTTACATCAATCTGAAGCATGTTCTGTAGTAAAACTTAACTCTACATTTTACCGATATGTATTTCATGATAACAGCAAACAGTATAATGGTTGTGTATTTCTTGGTAACACATTCGCGATAAGTTTTGAGATTTAACTCCTGTCGACGGTGCGAGAGGTCTGGGTTAGGTTCCCGGCTCTAGCGTGGATGTTGTGTTGCCCCTTCACCACACTTCACCCTCATCGCCTGTTAAGACCTCGATTATATAATATTAAACCAGTTTCACTCTAAATAAATTATCTGTTATATACTCATATTTTCAGACATTACGGTAAATCAGACAAACTGTATTATTTTGGACACACGCCATTGCGATATTATGTCGTCCCAGAAATCTTAGAAAGAGACTAAGAAAAACAAACAACAACAAAAAAAAAAAAAAAAAAAAAAAAAAAAAAAAAAAAAAAAAAAAAAAAAAAAAAAAAAAAAAAAAAAAAAAAAAAAAAAAAAAAAAAAAAAAAAAAAAAAAAAAAAAAAAAAAAAAAAAAAAAAAAAAAAAAAAAAAAAAAAAAAAAAAAAAAAAAAAAAAAAAAAAAAGCCGAGTTGGCTGAAGTCAACACATCCACAAACAAAAACAACAAAACATTAAAGATCCCATAAGGAATTAGTGAACAACAAAAGGAAAGAAATAATGATAAACGACCAAAAATAAAAGTCGAAATACAAAACAAACTAATTTGTAAAATTCAGGACATTGTTTATCATTATTTATTTCCTTTATCTGTTGTTGACTAATTCCTTATGGAATATTTTTATACGAAATTTAACCTCAATTCGTCGAAAAACATTCCGTACCGTTCGTGTATTTGTACATTTTCAACAAGTTTAAACAGTCTCTTATTTCATTGCTTTATATATAACTCTATTTTCATAATTCGTAATGCTACTTCATGGTTCGCTGTACCATACCAACTATACACCGCAGAACTGAACGTGCTTTCCGGTTAGATCACAGTTAAAAAAAAAAATCTATATTTTTCAATAACTCGTATTTTGTTATACATTACTAGACACATGAGCTCGTTGAAACAAGTTGACAAAAATTAACAAATATAGTTCTATTTTTTAAATGTTTCTGGCGACTTAATATTCTTGATTAAAGTCTTAAACTCACACGAGCTAAAATTATGTCTGAAATGGTGTAATAAGTTTTGAGGAAGTATGTAATTAAATTATAATACATCTGCGGACGAAAATATCTCTCAAGTTAATGCAGACGCTAAATTGTACGTCAGGCGGAATGGCATGCAGGTGAATGAACGAAGATGTATTGCTCAGTGAGTACTGGACTAAGTAAGAAGACTGTGCTCGAGCAGAAAGGGAGGGCGAGTTGATGACTCACCCAGCAGCGACATGAAGAAGCCGTAGACGACACACATAGCGCGGCCGAACATCCAGCGGCGGTAGATGGCGGAGATCAGGGTAAAGGGGTTGCCCAGTATCGACACAGAGAAGTCCGAGCACACCAGGTTGAAGAGTATCACGTTCAGAGGCGTCCACAACTGAAACACAAGCACCACAGTCATTATCCCCACTAATACAAGTCTTCAGTATTTCATATCACTTTTGGCTCTCTTCCATCAACGAAGCAATACTTTATCAATACTTCCACAGTGTAATTTAATTAAAGGCTTTCTCTCATAAACTGCATATGCCATAGTTCGAGACACATACATACCATATAATTAAAAATTCGAGAAATCGTTCGATAACATATCTGTATAAAGAAAAATTACTTACATTATAAGATTTAAAAAAATATTACATGCGCGTGTGTATATATACATATATAAAACAACACACACATATATATGCACATATATACACACATGATTAACATTTTTATAGGTCGAGGAACAATGGGATAACTGAGCAGTCTGGCCGGCGAAAACTCAAGTACAAATATATGAACGCAGAAATAAAAAAAAAATTGTTTTGCAAAGTGAAATGCAGGGGAATCGAATACAACACCTCTCCCGATATAACGTCAAACGAGGCAGGTGCCCGTACTGTTAGTAGAATGTGGTCGTCTGCGCGAGTGCTCGTAAAGTTTCTCTGCGTGTACTGTGCACACGTGCGTTACATGCTTGGACAGATTTAGAAGTACTAGTCATGGATTATGATATAGCAGGTTCGTGTGAAAACATGTAACGTCTTGTTGATGGTATGTCTTATATAACAAGGTAACTGTGGCGTTTAAAGTACCGTCATTATTCGTTTATTGATTCGATTGATGTGTGTAGTGAGCAGCTGAAGTAGTTTAGCTTCCCAACATTTCCCGGCATTGATTCTAGACGAACAGTAAATCTAAATATTTTCTTTGTAGGATACATAAAAATGTGTTGCGAATTTGTGCGACTTCACAAGATAATGCTAAATGAATGTCAGTTGGCGTGACAATGAAAAAAACAGGCGTTGTTCAGTAATTAATTTCTATTTTCATTCAGGGCCGTCAAACGTCAGAGTTATGAATCGAAAACAGTTATTTCCCATCATGCAGCAACAATATTTAAATGACTTTAACGAAAAATTAGGATGCTCAGAAACTTTCTGCTACAACTGGATATCTTTTGTGAGGTCCACGTGCATGACATTTAGCATGATTAGTCACTTTTTACGTCTGAAATTAAGCGAAGGCGATTTGAAGCATAAAATGAAGATTAATTATTTTTCAAGAATATTAAAGATTGGTTTGAGGGTACATTTGTAATACTAAATATAGCATGTCGACTAGGGCGGTCAGCCGTTCAGTAAATAAAGTGAAAGAAGCAAAATACGAAAAACAGAAGAATTTCGTAAACATACTGACTTAGAAGTGCTTATATTTTCCTCGCAGTCAAAGTTAGTAGAGAGCGGGAAAAGGAGATGCTACTTTATTTCTGCAACATATCACCAGTTCACCAGAGAAAGCTACGAAGCACAAGAGAACTATGAGACTTGAGCAAAAAGAAAATACTATCTCGTCACTGACTGCAGTGCAGGCCTTGTCGATGTTTGTGGAAGCAGGACTGTTTAGAAGACAGTGCGAGATAATAAGGAACATTCATAAAACTTGCATCCTTGTTATATCATCCTGCAGGAAGCTAAACGGGAGTGTTACACTGACAAGGAAGCAAACCAGGTAAATGAAACGTGTGGAAATAAAGCATATAGTATATAGTAAGTCATACAGTCGCAAGATTGTTAACATGTTTAGAAGTATTACTTCGTTTGGAAGAAGACGAGAGACACACATTAGTTATAATGTACCAGTGCGACTGTGACGGAGTTAGAAAGGTTCAATGTAAACATAAGTTTGACAATGAGTCAGATTCTGATACTAACTAATTATTTATATGTTCTTCTACGTCTCTCCAACTTTCGTGTTCTACGAATAGGAAGGTGATTTGACACAATCCTACTCTCTCTTCGCGGCATTGTCGCCCCATAAGACTTCACGGCATTACAGAGACGAGAGAGGTAATAAACGAAGAAATAAATGTCATACAACATGCCACAAGTGTGTTAGCAGAAACTAAAGTTATATAGACAGACAAATCACTTGGTAAAGCACACGATGCTGTTCGCTATAGTAGATGGAAATGTGTGCAATGCTGCTACTAACACCGTTTCTACAATTAGATATTACTAGAGACATGAACTTTTCGCGAAAATAATTTTGCCCCACTTTGTTCCAGTGCCTTATGTGCACGTCTGCAGTTCTGCTTCATAGATATTGGCAGCGTGCCTTTGAACTGTGACGTTTCTCATTTGACTGTACCAATCACAATAAGGTTACTGTAACACCACACGTCTGTGATTTGCGTGTAAAACCACACGACACACGAATGTCAAAACATCCAATCTCTGACCG
>PNEQ01011796.1:0-22497 GCA_003012365.1 Medauroidea extradentata | reverse complement strand
GATATTACATATGTGATTTAATAGCAAAACAATTCCAACAATTTAAAAATCAAGAAGGAAGTTAATACCGAAGCACTTGGATTTGGCCGTTCAATCTTACATATCAGAATCCGTTTATTTGAGTGAAGCTTATATCTGTTTTACAATTTACCTATAAAAATGGCAAATGAGAAGAGACAGTGATAAAATTCAAGCAACGAAGAATAAGTTTGAAACAAAAGAACAATTTCTTTTAAAAATGGGCCTGACGGTAGATTTGCCTAAACCGCGTTACGGTAACACGAATGATAGTAATACAGGTAGGAGAATTTTCGCAGATAATGTGTTGGCAGCAGATATTACAGGAATTGACGTAGATTTCATCTTTCGAGTGAAAGCGGATATAAAGTCAACACACAATTATTTTCAGCTTATGCTAGCAAACTGCAGATCTCTATGTCAAGCTGTATCAGCGACATCCGATAACTCCCACGATGCATACCATTTTCACATACGGTGCTATAGTCATAGAAAAAGTGTTACTTCTTATTGGCTAGCTGTCGGAAGAAGCAACAGAAACTAGTAATAAGCGTTGTAGACTATACCGACAAAGCTACGCAACAAAAGTTCTCCAGATGATCATGTAATACGGATGTGCTGAATAGACTGTTAGTTACTTCAGATCCAGTCATTACAGGAAATAGGCCAATGCATAGTAATAACAAGAGTTAACCCTTTTTAAGAGATACTGTTGCCATGTTGCAACCAGCTGAACCTCGTCTAGAAACAATGATCAATGTTTTCTTTCCTCTCCAGATGAGATAAATGAACTTTTTCTGGACGAAAAACAGTGAAATCATTATTCCTGAAGCTAACAGTTTTGACGATAAATATACCTACATATATATATACATTGCTTGTTTTACTTTTTATAAGCTTGTCATGGTTTCTGAATATTCTAGCAAAAGGGTTGTTTTCAATTCTAAGTTCTATTTGTAACTAGTTAAATACAAAAACATTTCCTAAGCGCACCAATAAATACAGCATACATGCAGAAATAATTTTGGTCGGCCAGATTGCTCATATACTCCACTGTGCGAGGGTCAGAAGTGTCCATACAGAATTCATTAACTTAATATAAGGTATCCACAAGTAAAGAAATTTCTGCTTACATGAACGTGCATCACATTTCGATGTTATGAATAAAATACTGCTCTTTTCGTGTATCGTTTTTTGGGAAAGTCAACCTGTTTTATGTGCAGACATTTGTGACGGTTTTTTAAATCTGACAGTGCAATTTATTTGAACCAAGTTGTTCTGCTTAGTAACAGATCGACAGATATTTGGGACCGAATTACTATAGCTTAGTTTCGCCTTTTTTTCTGGTTTGTACTCTTTAATTTCCACACGCTATTGCGAACTAAATAACAGCATAAACAAGCAATAAAAATTATAAATGTTCACTGGAATCGTTATCTAGAAATGAAATTTTACTGTTTGATCCCCTGCTATATAATTACAAACATTTATTCCTGAAACAAAGACAAGCATGGTTACCCACATATATTACATATTCGATAGCATTCTAGCTTTACATAAACTCTCCGTTCGCAGTACTTAACAATGGCGTATCATAGAAACTGAGCTTCTCATATTTTAATATTCGCAATGCTATTGCCGTTGCCAACGTTAAATATTGGTAAGTGTTTAAATATCTCGGCAGAAGAAATAAGTGAGCTTGTTGTAACTGGACCATCGTTAGATTCAGGCAAATCTAGAATAACAACGAAGGCAAATAGCGCCATGACAAATCGTGCCAAATAGTTTACGGTCTATTCATTTAGTGATGTAGCTGGTGGCTTGGCCAATAAATTTGACCTAATATTTGAACACTTCAAGTAAATTAAGTTTTGGACAATACCGTTCTGTCTTCTCACTTTGCCAAACTGAAGCGCGATAAGAACCAGTTAAAGGAAATAGGGCTATGTTAAATCATTTTAATTTTAAAAAATATTTATAATTAATTTTCATACACATATAAATTCTCATGTACACATAGTTTAGCTACAAGTAAACTCCTTAAACCCAACATCTCTTAACACCATAAGCGGATCCATGTTATTACACAACCAGCAACTGACAACATGAAAATGGTAAGAATTTTAAATAGCCCTGTAGAATAAAGTCACCTTAAATATGTCGCAGAATCAGCATGGTATATCTGAATAGTACATTTACTGTATGAATTCTGAAAATGTAAGCTTTAAACCAAAACAAGTGTGCGTATTTCAAGATATTTAAATAAAACAGGATTTCATATTGCATGTCACAACTTATGGCTACCGTGTCGTTGTTATATACCAGAGAAACCAAGAACATTGTTTTCCCCAGTCCACTACAGAAGAGCGATTTACTTGTATTAAATTACACGAGAAGAAGGTGGAGAAACCGGAAAACTGCTGACAGTCACCTAGACAATTTCCTCATAGTACCTGTGTCCGCACATTCGCAAGCTGAACATCCTGAATTTGATCGACGAGAACATAAAGGATATGTTCAAACACCAGTTGGGGGTGACACGGACACAGAAAATAGTAACAATTAACTCGTTACTAAATGATTCAAATAACACGATGGCAGGTGCGCCATAAGTGACAGTATAGATAAATATTTCCCGACACCACACACACAGGTTTTCTTGAAGATAAGAACCGGTGTATCTGGTAAACCCTGGGCGAACGAGTTTGAAATAAGCTTCGAAGGAACCAACAGTAGATGTGGTTCGGTATAAAGTAAGCACTCACTAGAGCACTGCTAAATTTCTATTTGCAGACAATTCGTATTTTCCCACACGTAACGACTAAGGACGGGAAATATCTAATCTCTCTGGACAAGTCACTTGGTTTTTGTGCGTGCTAGATGAGTTGTGCAGGTGGTAGGCACCTACAAAATTTGATTAATAAAAGTTTAGTAATTAAATAAAATACTGTTATGTCGATTTCGGTTGAAATTGTTTCAATATATTTGTATTTTTGTATCTAAATATGAAAAAAAAAAAAAACATGGAACTATATTGCGTAATTTTGCTGTCAACCATGCAAGCAATAACGGCTAGAGATATTTTTCAAAGGTAAAGTTTTTAGTGCTCACTTTACCCCGAATGACGTATAAACGACTATACTAACACGACTCCCAGGCTAACAGTAAGTAACCGTATGAAATACAAAGGAGCTATCACTAAATGAAACGGATGGAAAATATTTTCTTGATCTAGGTTAAGTATTTCACTGCAACATTGCGCCAGCCAAGAAGCAAAGAGGCATGCAAACACACAAGGTGAATAACAGAACGAACACGCGATTCATAAAACGATATTTTTAAAAAAATCAACGTTAAGTATTTGTGCTGTACCGGCCTTTGAGCGTATAGGATCGTTAAAATATTACTTCGATGCCTGGTGAAGGGTACACTCTTTAAAAACACATAGTTTTTTTTTTGCCGCGAAAAAATGTTTGTTGCAGCAAAGGAAAATTTATTGAAGAGCCAATGCAAAGTTACTGTGTCGCAAATTTGTTTCAAGTAGCAATATTTGTAAAAAAAAAAAATTGTGTTACTATTGATATAGTGAGTGCGCGTGCGTGCGTGTGTGTGTGTGTCGCTCTTCCACTCTTTCGTTGGTCTAGCCCCTGAAACATGTAAGTCAGTTGCTCCACTTTGGAGTAGAGAATTAGGTTGGGAATTTGTTCTCCAATGGCGTTCAAGGCGGCTGCTGTCACGTACTTAGTAGACCTATAAGTAGGGACCCTTGTTTTTAGCGAAAAGAATTTTGCCTCACTTTGTTTCCGTGTCTTACGTTCACATCTGCAGGTCTGCTTCGTGGTCAGTGATTGGATATTTTAACTGTCGCGAGCCTTGGTATTCTACCGGCAAATCACAGACGTGATGTGTGGCACTTATCCGTGTACTGATTGGCACAGTCAAATGAATAACGACTCTGCACTAAAACACACTGCAAATAATCATGAAGTTGAGCTGCAGGTGTGCACGTAAGACACTGAAACAAAGTGGGACAAAAATCTTTTCGCGAAAACTACCGGACTCTACCTATAGGTTTAATTGTAATTCTTCCTTTTCCAAATTTCTTTTTCGATCGCCGTCTTATAAAAATTCTGTTAAGGTTTAACGGTGTTTCTTATAAATATGTTTAGTGCAAAGTTTATTGAATTTTGATAATTGTGTTTCTTGATGACGAACGCCGCAATGACCCTTTGGTCAAACAGCTTTAATAACTCGACGTCTCCTTCGGTAATGTTTGAAAATTTTTTGAAATTTTTCTGATTACAGATTTGAGGTAACCAGACTGGAGTATTTGAGCGTGAAATTTAACACTCATTACTTTGACAATAACTTGCTAAATGTGCATTGCTTACTTCTTTTGAATAAGTTGTCTCCTTCATGTAGCACACGCAATGTTGACGTGCACGTGTGACGTATTCACTTTACTCAAGAGCCTGCCTTTGTTAACGGAACTTATGTGAATTCACAATGTGTATACGTATTTAGTTCCATTCGTGTAAGAAATATTTAATCTGCTTCGATGCACGTTTTTTTTCATTGCGTTGGTGTAGCAAAATTCGAAAGGGTAAAATTTTTATAGAATTCTTTCGTATTGTCTGCGTGTTCTTACTGAACTTTAATAAATTCAACTTCTTTGGATTAGTTAATTTTGAAATAATATACATGCAGTCTAAATGTGAAAACTTGACTTCTTGGATTGTTCAATGAAACAATGTTTACCTGTTTTGAAATTATCTTCAGAAGTTATTACAGATGACAAACTGATTTTTTACTCTTTCATTTTGCTTGTTGTACAGTTTTTTTTTCGAGCTTACCCTCTGCTAGTGCAGAGTGGGTTCAATGTTAATAGAATATCTCAGTAGAATATTTGCGAGAGAAAAAGTTTTCCCGTAAAACACGTATCATTAACTTAAATGTTTCTGCAGAAGATATTAGCATAGTTCGTTCAAAAATGGAAATAAAAATTGTTGCACACTGTATAGATCTTCGTGGAGGTGTCTCGAACATACGTAAACCTCTCGCGTGGAGATTTTCGGATAGTAAAATAATTTTCAAATGAAAACGGGAGTATTTATGAAATTCGGTTGTGACAGAGGGCTAGATATTAGCGCAGTAAAAATTTTAAAAACGACAGTTTTAAATTTTTTTAGATTTTGTACTTTCAAGCACCTTACTTTTTAAAAACGGTTTTTAAATTTGTATTCGAAAACAACGCACACTGTCGCATATTGCAATATAAAGAATCGTCCACTGATAAAATATTTGCATGGTAACAAGATCTCATCGAATTTCGATGAGAAGTTCAGGTTTTATTAACGATTGAGTATTCCAATTGTCCACTTGACATCGCCCGTACCTTTCCATAACCTTCAATGCTAGACGTAAGGAAATGGCACTGAACCAGCTTAGTTCTTGGCTGCAATGTGTTGCGGCGTTGTTAATGATGTGATGGACAGGCAGCAAGCATTTTGTCCAGGTCTGATGAAGTACTGTGACGGAGCCTCCGAGTCGATGATACGAACATCTCGTGATAGTACTTTCACGTGCAATCTTCTTCGCACGTTAGCACACTCACGAAAAAAAAATCTCCTAAAGATTGTAGTACATCTTGTGTACCTTTGTACATCCTCTGTTTTGAAGACTTTACAACAAATGCATATACAATTATTGGTACATATATTTGTATAATGCAATGTTTGTTTTCAAAGAGAACTGTTTAACTGGTAGCTATAAACCAGCATTTTTATATTACGTTTATTGTTCTTTCTCTTTACTTTTATTAATCAGGAAAACCATTAAAAAGGTAATATCATAAGCCCAATAAAGTGGCTGTGTCTAGATTACTTTGTTATTTCTGTTAGCAAGAAAGTATAATGGAATAAAAAAAATTCTTTAAGTGTATCTAAAGTGAAACATTCAGGCAATAATTTCCGCAAAAACAAATAATTTTAAATTTCGGGTAGCTAATTGTTGGCGCCAATGAAACGTTTTAATTTTAAAAAGTGTAACATTTGTCCTTCGGTTTTTACACGACAACTTCAAGCTCAAGGTACATTTCAACACGAAGTCATTATTTTATATTAACTTTAAGTAAAATCACAAAACTAACATTTGTCGGAAATAAAATACGTGTTCATTCTATTTTACATTCGAATTCAAACAAAAATTAGAAATAATTTTACGGTTCTAAAGAATAAAATCTCGAAATTCACCTTATATTTTCTGTACATCATTTCGTAGCATAAACTAAATTTTAATACAGCGCTGTTTGTCATAGTCCTTCTTTAAAACATACCCGCAAAATAAGTTAATGACTTACCTTTATGTATATTTACCGCTAATAAACATTCGACCGTTATTTCTACAAAACTGTTTTTCGAACATCTATAACGTGACGTAAGTAGATATGTAAACACAATCTACTGAGTGCTGTTGCATATTGTGTCTTCGTGTTTATGGGTACCTACATTGTTAAGTATAGTTTATCTAATGGTTCAGCTGGAGCCAGGAGTATGTCATTTGGCGCCAAAAGTCACACATCGAGTTGCAACGAAGCGAGGGTAAACTATGAGAAAGTAGAGTCGGATATCGGTTCATGTTTCGCTTGTGTACACGCGGCTGTTCAACTCTGGCCTCCAGCTATAAGTAGGGGGTGCTGTGCCAAACTTATCTCTCCTCGAGCATGCCGACCCTGCCGTGGACGACGCACGCATGTTGCCAACATGAGCCACGTAGTTTACGCTTAAACAATTATGCTCTCCTTTTTCAGTGTAGCGAGGAATCATGTAGCGGAGTTGTTCTTCCGTACGGAGTGTAGTCACGAGTGTGGGTCATGTTCGCCCGTGTAAACCAATAGCTCGGGGTAATTCCGCCCCAATTTATGCTCCACTCAGAGTAGATTTCACTTGTCGGTCGCGAACAAGGCTTGATACAGTTCACTCTAAAATTATATGAAATTACGTTTCCTATCTTTCAACATTATCTTAAAAAATACTGCAACGTAGACAACAGTTCTAACGTAATTTGGTAAAATATTAATATTACGTGTACATCAAAATCGATATACCATCACAATCTAAATTTAAGATGATGATCCCTGTACCTAAAGTACTACATTACGCAGAAAAACCAATAATAATACTGTACTATACATAAAAACAATAAGTTACGAACAATATTACTGAGTCTACTGTTCTCACCTTGTGTACAAATGACACCAAAAAATTTTAATCGTTCACGTACCTTTAATAGTATAAATAAATGTCTAAATTTATTTACATGCCACCTAATAACATGGCGGATCAATTATAATAAAGGCTAATTAACTGAAAGTTGATACCATAAAGCACACACACACATATGAAATACATGCTTCACATCGATTCTGTTGTTATTACAATATACGTATAGACATTATGTAAATCTGAAGCGAAATCTTCGAAATTCAGACGTATTTTACTAAATCCCATATAAAACGAACAACATTTACTTCACGTTACCATACTTTAAAATGATTTTGTATGGATACAAAATACAGGATATACAGATACAAACTCACAATAAGCACACCACGCAAATCCTGGGTTAAATTGGAGATGAAAATGTAAAAGGCAAAATGTTGTATGGCGTGCACAAACTGGCAACACTGCACAGAGATAGACCACCATTGCGCTCCATGTCCGGCTATTATTTTATGTATCTCAAGCAAACGTAGAATAGAATCATTTTTGAACTGCTGGGGACCCAAAAGACGATGATCAGAACAGTAGTGGTTGTAGTAGTGGTAGTAATGAGATACGTAATTTATCAGTGGAGCGCAAAAGGGGACTAACTACAGAGCTACGTTGCCACACTGTCCATATAAAATGTCATACAACATTTGGCAACAAACGTTAATGTTTCCAATTTACCCCAGGATTCGCATGGTCTGCTTATAATGGGTTTGTTTCTCGACATCGTGTATATTTTTGAAAATGGTCCTCAGGTACTGTGATTTCAAATATGTTCAAAATTCACAATTTTTACAAATTAAAAATAGTATGAATACAGGACATAAAATTGCTTCGTCATCTTTAAAAAATTAAAACGGTATGAACACAATACTCTGTGCTAGATACTTTACGTGTACTAAATTAAACTTATCAATATTGGTTCACTTATATTCATACCTCATCTGATAAAAATAATTTTTAAAATGTGCGATACTGTGCTAATGTGAGCACGGTATAAACAAATTGTATCTCATTCATTTAACCTTGCTTAGTTCAAAGAGTGTGACTCGTTTGATGAACGTCTAAAAAGTCATTCTTCAGATATCTCTTGATATCAAATGATTTTCAATGGCTACCGTTTTTGTATAGTAAACATATCATTAAGGAAATTGACAAAAGTCAAGTAAACTTTTTAAGTAATTTTCAAATATACGCCCCATGAACAATATGAATAAAAGTGCTACAACTTTATTAAGAACTAAATTTGTTCACAGTTTGATATAATTCTGTACAAAAACTGTTATTCATATCCTATCTCGTGTAATCAAAAAAGTATAAATTATCACAATTTCGAAATTATAAACACCACATAAACTAATACATAAATTTGCGACGAGCTGTTATTTAAAAAAGGATGTAAATAAATTCTGGTGTTAGGGTGGAGTAATAAATAGACGGTTAGTTCTGTTACCCCGGGTAGCGCATCGATACTGTCCATTCCTGGCGGACCGATATTGTACTAACTTTGTCGGTAAGACTCTTAATGATTTAACGTCCGTTAATCTCAACGTCGAAGGGCGCCGTCAGATGCCTACCAAGCTAACTCCGACGTTTTTCAATACTTTTTAAATTATACCCTTAGACGTCCCGGCCTGCCGTACTTAGTTGTTCGACGCCTAAATCGATGACCGTCGGTGGCAATCCAGTCCACCGTTCTTCACGGCTCAACGACGTCAGCCTTCCTGCACCAAGGAGTCTTGACGCACAGTGGGACAGATGAGACAGATCTGTGGCCAAAACCTCTAAACCAATGTTTTTGCAGATTTTTTTTATTTGCAGCCTTGTGTATGTTAAAACACATTAACTATATCAAAAGCGAGCTGTTATACATTTCAGTAATTATTAAATAATTAATTTTTTTTTATTGAAACAGTAAATGTTTTGCACCAGAGAAGTGAAAGTATTATGAACCATTAAAACCATATTTTTGTAATTTGTGACAAATGTTGTAACTTATTAAAGGTTATACTATACAAATATACATAAATCACACTAACTGACGATAACAATACAAAAAAAAGCAAACAAAATTATTTTATAAATTGAAAACATTATTATTGGTTGAGAACAACAATTATTTAGACCAATTTTACACAAGCAATGCATGAATATTTACACCATATGACCAACAGAGAATGGAATAACGTTTATCTATAAAAATTGATTTTTTCCCTGTTCATCTCTCTCATTATCCTCATCACTAGACTCTTCGCAGCTGCGGCTGCTACTACAGCCGCAAAGACTAATTTTCCGAACTTGAAGCAATGCAAATATTTGTTTGAGCATAAATGAATGATGTTTGCATGGAGGTGTTTTAACTTAAAACAGTATTGAGTCAAAATAAATACATAATGTGTAAAGGGTCTTTTTGCACAAGCAAAGTATTCCGAATTATTTAAAACATTTACTTTATAATTAGTTGATAATGTTATAACCTATTGTATACTATACAAATAAATTCAAACAATACAAAATGACGGTTATAGTATAAAATAGTAGACAAACAATTTTATAAATTAAAAATAGAATATATTTGCTCTGTCTACACACGTAACCGAAGAATACTTTGACCTTACTTCGCACTTGCAATACATAAATATTCACACCACCTTTAAAACACAGAAAAATGCACAACAGAGAATATATTAATCTTTATCTTAGTAATTCTTAAAACAATCGTAAAGTTGTTTTAACTGTTCATCTCTCTCACTGCCCCCATCACTAGACCATTGCTGCTGTGGCTACTTCTACAGCCGCGAAGGCTGATTTCCAGATCTTGAAGCAAAGCAAGTACTGGTTTAGGCAAAGATGAATGGTGTTTGCGTGAAGGAGTTTTAATCGAAGACAATTTAGGGCCTGAAGAAATTTGTAAAATGTGCAAAAGGTCTGTATTTGTTGCTAGCCTGCTTGATTTTCTGCAACTTCTTTCTCTGTATCTTCTAAAATCTTTGGTCCGACATAATTGGGCTTCCTCGCTGAGCATGCCTATCTGTAACAAAGCACATTGAATGACGTTAGCACCATGAATGAAGATTTAATGGACTGAAGGAGGCATGGGCTACCACGGATAGTTCTCCACGTACAAATGTGCCGTCTCCAGTGCATATGCCTTGAAGGCCTCAGCGCTTACAGCGAAACCGCAGGACAGAACGCGGAGGATAATCCCACATCTCCCTATCAACTCTTCACTGATTCCTGTGAGGACATCAGTCTTGGTATGATCCTCGAAGAAACGACGAGCTGTGTTCCCATCATTGCTAGTTCCGTGTCCTTGCACAACTTGGTCAGTAAGTAACCCTGTTTCCTTTCTAAAATTAACTTTTATTTAATTTTTGCGATCTTCCACTACATTCTTTAAATCTTTTTTAATTTTCCAAACTTTAGGTCCCAGCCTGTAACTCATATGAAGAATCCATTCCATAAACCAAATATATGCATGCAGAGTTGACAGTCCATATTCTAGTGCATTAGTAACCGCATTTAAACATGTTATTTCACTTAGATCGTTCATGTTTTTTTTTTTTTTTTTTTTTTTTTTTTTTTTTTTTTTTTTTTTTTTTTTTTTTTTTTTTTTTTTTTTTTTTTTTTTTTTTTTTTTTTTTTTTTTTTTTTTTTTTTTTTTTTTTTTTTTTTTTTTTTTTTTTTTGCAAAACTCCGTACAGGTTACATCGCTGAGAACTACTTGTGTTAGTTACTGCCGAGCTAAGCTTGCCGTCAATCATCGCCATCACTAGACGATGTTTAACAGCAGCATGTTTTGAACCTTGGAAATTAACATGAGATGAAACTAGGCTTTCTATTTGGGATGTGACACACGCATGCTCCAATTTTATTGCTTCTTAACTATCTTTTTTGAATTCGCTTTTCAAAGGCCGACAGAATCGTTTAGAAGATAGTCAAGAGTTCTACCACACAATGACATTTCGCTCATTGCTGTCATCAATATAGAAAAGCTGAATTGGCACAACACTGGTCATTATTAGAACACTGTCTTGAAAACTACCGTCAACACTATTTTTGCTTGTACATTTTTTCACAACTCCCGTCAAATTCCATCTTGGATATTAGTGTAAGCTTAGAGAGTGCCTCTTCACACAAGCTTGTATCACCATCAGCAATAAGTGATAAAATACGTTAAGTTGGTATGTCCATTAGGGATGGCAGTTTCACCTCGGCTTTTTGGTCTGTGACTTCTGTGTCTTCTTTGGGTGGACAAATTATACTTTTTTCAGCCTGAATCTGTTTACGTGAAGGGTACAAATCCATTCTCCTGTCCAAAGCCTGAGATATTATTAGAAGTTAAGAGAATCTTGAAAGATCCACATCTATCATAAAAGCCAACGCTTCTTCAGGAGTATACGTGAGTTGTCTAGCTCTGTAACTTCCCTTCACATGCGTAAAAATTTCTATAGCAGAAATTGTGTAAATTATTTTTACGTAACTCACGTGCTACATATATAATTACTATTTTATTACATAAATGTTAATCCACATGAAATAGTGTAGAATCTAAAAGTTAATGCGTGGTAAATGTTTATATCATTATAACGTAACTAAGGCACATTTACTATTTGATTTTTATAATGTTATACATTTTCGCTCCTGACGTAATATAGGCCCTCCTTACCGAAAATTCCCTTGTCATCCAATACTTAATTACGACCAAGTGAAATTTCCAAATGTGTTGCTAAGGTACATTTTCTTCAATCGATATGTCTGTGACTCCATTTTTCACCCAAAAGTACTGTACAAAATTATGCACATTAAGGCATGTTCCGTGAAATATGCCACTGATACTAGCTAACTAGCTGGAGCTTGCCTCGGCCGGCCCGTATGGCACTGATGTATCGGGGGCCACGGGACCGCCCATACCCCTAGCATTTTCGCTCACTCGGTGTCTTCTAGCTTATACAGTAGCACGTTGTTGCAGCTAATTTTGTGTATGTTGTTAGTATGTTGTGAGCAATTCATTTAAACCTTGTTAGAAGATGGGATGTATTGGGAATTTTTTGTAGGTCAAAACGAAGTAAAAGTTAACGTTGCAAAATATACTTCTAACTAGATCATTATTATAAAAACAAAATGTCACAATTTCACCCAAAGAATATTTTTACTTTGTCGTGATAATTATGGAATTTCATATGGTGGCAATAGATTTACTTTATAGTGTAAAAAGAAACTACGTGGTTTCTATAACTATAGCCTAAAAGATCCATCATTCTAACACCACATGGGATGATCATCTTCCAGTTAATGTAACTGCCTAAGAACAATGACACACTGTGCTTATTATTCTCATTCGGAATGGCCAAATCTAATAATTTTTCAGATTCGGTGTAAAATTCATCGATTTGTGAATTTAAATTTTTGGGTTTTGGCCGCAGATTTGAGTCATATGCCCCACTGTGCGACGCCTAAACTGACGACGCCAGTCGGCAGCACACTGGTGCGCCGTCTTTCGCGGCTCGTCGACGTCATCGCTGAAACCATTAACGAAGTCTCGGTTTTCTCCTGGTTGGCGCCAATATCCCCGCTACTTGCTCTGCAGACTTCGGTTCAGTTGGGACAATCAGAGGCCAGCTTCTGACAGATGGCCTCGCCCCTTGAGGCCAGCAACTTCCTACTACTACCATCTTCAGCGCAAAATTATTACATTTATTTTGGCTATACACAGAAAATTACACTTAATATTTTTTTAATTTACTAAAATTCCATATATCGTAATTAATTTACTATTTAAAATTTTCATCTTAAGACTACAGGCTGGTATCCTCCCCTCTCGTTCAGCATCTAGGGAGGGGGTAACTCGAACGGGGGTGAGGGTGAGAAACCCCAGACGCTAGCCGTGTGCACCTGCTTAGTTCCACACTGACAAAGCATATACAAATACGTGTTTTCCTCTATAAAATCTGGTACATTGATAAATATGTGATGAAAGTTATCTAATCGTAATCCTGACATGATGAAGAGAAGAAAGAATGGTCGCACGGCATATTTAAGATTTCATCTAGAGTTTATGACAGTTTAGTAACACTCATGGCTGTTAATCTAATTAATTGCGGTGGTGACCATGTAGCATGTCACAAATAACAAACTGTTGAAGTGTTTTAGCCACAACCCATTGCAGCAAATGATATGTCACAGAAAACCAGAGGATACACACAAACAAACAGACAAGTAAACAAACAAAATAACTGTATTTGTAATTGTCAAACATAGGTAAACATAAACAATTCTACAAGTAATTCAGTTAATGGGTTGCAAGAAAATAAATTAACACAAACGAGCACACAAGCACCAACAAATAATCCAAGTAAAAATAAATTAATAACTCAGATAATTGCACAAAAGAATTCCGTCAGTAAGTTCAAATCAACGGACAAAAACTAAATATATTTACAACAAACGAACTACAAAAAAAAAAAAGCTAGATGTATACGACTCAGCAGAAACACAGACATACAGTAAACATAACCTGTCTTAGTACTGTACTATGATGCACTTTCTTAGCTATCTCGTGTAATGAAAACACTGTATTTTCAAATCCCCTTTTTTTAAATTAAACACGGCATGGACAAAATCATAGAAGTTTAGTAACCTTAATAAGTACTACAGATGCATCACGTCTGACTAAAAGTCGTCATAAACTGTTCCTTCAATATCTTGCGTAATAAAATAATATTTTAATAACTATAATTTCGTAATAAAACACTGTATTAACGAAATGTATGGAAGCCATATTAATTTATTTACAATTTAATAGGCCACGTGTTTTAGGATACTTAAAAATTGTACTTTCAATATATAGACAGCAAAATTTTTCAAATACAGTCTCTTTGAAATATTGTGCATGGCACTAACCAAATAAATAATATCCCAGACACCCAAATGCTGTAAGTCAGTTCATGTTACTAAACACAATATGTGCCCTTATTTTGATAAATGTTCAGTCTTAAGGTTCAAAAGTTTTTAAGGGGACACAGACCAAAACACTCACACACTCCTACAATGACAAGTAGGTAAACTTGACGACATTAAGCATAAAGGAACCAACCCACAAATTAATCAAATAGGATATATTCATACCACGTAGAAAGAGAAGTCCAAAGTACGTCTTAGGAAAAGAAGAAGTACTAAATCACATTTTTTGACGAAAAATAAGAGCCCAGAAAAAATTGTTTATTTGAGTCTTAGATACACACAGAAAACTTTGATCTTGAATACCTCAGTTCCAGTTAATTGTGATTTGGTTCATTTCTATTTATTGCCGTCCAACGTACATTATATGCATTTTTGTTCAGAAAGCACCAGTAAGTTATTTAAGGGAAAAAAAATTATAATCGACTCAGAATTTAACGTGAAATTTAGAGGATGTTATTATTCGTTCAGAAATTGTTCAAACATGTTCCGAAAATGTCACATGTACAAGAGGTTGATACGGGTTTGTTAGTATTGGAAGTCGTCATTATTTTTTAACTCTGCTAATACAAAGTTTGACGTGCAACTACTGAGCGCTTTGATTGGTTTAATGCGAGGTTAAACAAAACAGTGTCAAATAATTAAAATGTGTCAACACAGAGCTAAAACGTGCAACACAATTATGTGTTATAACAATATGTGTTATAACTAATATATTTACTGTTTATATTCTCCAGCTACAGAAAAAATTACCTCTGACCAGAACATGACTACAAAAACAGTGCACCATATAAAATACGCATAACTAACTATTTACAGTATAAATTTTGCAAGATATTTCTTCTAAGTAGATGTACAGACATGGATACAAAAAGTGGGCCACTGAAATAAAGTCCACGTCGGCAATCATCGGCTGTGTACAAGCGGAAGCCTGACACTTAGGCAACCTATAGAAGCAATGATTAGCGTTGCGTTGGAACTGCGCTAGGCACTGGGTTCTTGTTGTAGGAGTGGAGCATCGCCCGTTCACACCTTCCTCAAGCAATCAGGCACTGTATATTGGCTGAACTAGTGCGTTGTAACAACTGTTTAGTAAATGTAAAAGTGACACATGTTTATTTATAACGTAGGTTGGGAAGGCTCAAGAAGGAAATCGGGATGGAAGTGATGTACCACGACATCTTTGTCTGCATAATTGATTATAGTCCGTATAGTTAATTAAGATTAAATAAACATGTGCAAACGAAGTGATCTACTGTCCGCGCGCCAGATCTAAATCCCTGGCGTGTATGCATTTTCGTCGTAAATGTAATGTACGCCAAAGACAGTAGTAAACTCAACCCAACTTACGACGTTACTTCGGCTAGTACGTGAGTCGACATGTTATCATCCTCGTTACATTATTTATATCTTTATGAACGAAAAGCGCATACCCGCCAGGGACACAGAGCTGGCGCGCGCAGTATGTTATCATTTTGTTTCACTTGCATAGCAGGCACGACACCTTTAAATTATTCAAAAACATAAAGATACTAAATTTGTGACATCTAGACGTGTCATTAATGTTTGTTACATATAAAATGGAATTGTAACATTCGGTATGTTTTGTTTGTTATTTTCACCAGCATTTAACGTAACACGACTGACAATTAATCAACTGTCCGTCTAAAAATGTGTCTGTTTTGCAGAACTATTAAGAATGAATGTGAATGACTGTACACTTTTTCAAATACATAGATTCATAATTTTACGATGGGTTTAATTATACGTGATATTAACAGAAGTAACGAATATCAATAAATATAGTTACAAAGACGTGACATTTATAATAATGCATGTGTAGATCCAATACACTTAACTCGTAAGTCTTACAAAAGTTATTCGTATGAATATGCTCAGTTATTTAAACCGACTTAACAAGTCAAAATATAACCAGGGGTTTACAACGACAACTTATTGTAGCTGTCCACCAGTTTCAACATGAAAATAGAAAACTTATTTGTAAAACACAGTAATGACGATACGAAAATGCACAAATTTTTCAATAACCAGATAATAACAGTTACATATATTGTATCAAAATATTAACACTCAATGCACGTGTATTCTCATTCTCTTACTGCGAGTTGAAACTAGTGTATATTTTAACAGTACGGTAATATTAGACAGTCGCGGTGACGTTATGGTCTCACTACTGGCTTACATTGTTACATATAAATCACTAACCGAACATTGGAGTGACGTAGCGGGTTTTCTCGGGCTACTTCTATCCCTCTTTGACAGTATACTGATGATCCCCCGAGGGGTGTGGGCTGTAGGGTCACACTGCACGTGGCCCGTTCCTAAACCCTGACGGGGTGCAATAGTGCGAGGCCTTGGCGCTCGCGTCGTACACATTCCCGCACTTCCACTCACCCTAGTTGAGGTCTGAGGTGCTCCATGAGATATACTAACTAGCGGTGCGACACATAATTAGCATATTCGCAAGGTACTGGGCGATTTGTAGCAGGGCAGACTGTGGACGTCTGGTTCACATAAACATCGAGGTCTTTAGCGCTGATGAGGGATGACATGAGGTGAGTATGGGGCAGCGCCGGAATGAATAGGCGGGGGAAATGAGAGATCCCCGAGAAAACCCGCCGACCAGCGGCATCGACCGGCACGATTCCCACATGCAAAAATCCGGGGACCGACCCCGCCGGGGATCGAACCCGGCTTGCCTTGGTGGGAGCAGAAACAATAGAACAAAGTATTTCACGCACTGAACATCTCACATCAAGCGATAAACTTGACCTAGTTTACAGTACAATGTTGTGAGTTGTTTCGGGTAGTCGCAAACCGTCACCTTCACCCTGTTTGACAGAAACAGTTGTAACTCTCCCGTGCGAAACGACTGCACCCGTGGTTCCATTGATGGGTCCGAACATCGGCTGTTGCCACAAAGGTCACTAAGCAGCCACGTTACACGTAAAATAAAATATGTTGTCACAGCAGAGCTGTCAGAAGAACACGATGCAAGGATCAGATATCCTCATATTTTCTTGTTCTGTAGGTATTTACCTGACTAGACAGTTCTGAGAGACAAGTGATTAAAGTATTGATTACTAACTCGTTCTACGTAGTGCAAGCACATATGAAGTGAAAGTATGGTATTATAACGTTTTGTGTTGCTGTTCCCTCAGTTACTGTATTCCCTTCCGTATTTTAACAACTGTTAGCTGTCATGTATGAACGCACAACTTGCTAAATATTACTGCCAACTATGTTGTATAACGGTATACACCGACGTGTTAGCGAACGAGTGAAATGTCAGACATTAAAATTCTAGTATCCAAACTGCGAGAACGTGAATATTTCTGACCATCCGTATTGCAATCAATTAAACTACGACAAAATGTTATTGTATGGTATCGTAATATATAAAATATCCAATTGTCTTACGTAAATACCATTCGTATGTTTCGTCATAATTCGTGACAATTATTTCTGAGTACTTGATCAATAAGAGATAGTTAAACAAACTAGCGATTTCTTGACATAGCCTACGACCTACCTTTGTTGCGTACATTGCTCTCAAAACACTCCATTATCACTGCTGACGAGAATTTGTGTGCTTACCTTATAAACATTTAGTTGCTTTGTCCACGCACTAGTTGCAAAATAAAGACGAGAGACAGTTTACAAGTTATAAGAATGTGAAAGTAACATTTGTATAATTAATTCAAATTAAACTACAAGACAATATTATTGACACACACCGAAATCTGGTATGTTCGTGGCACAACGTCAATATTGTTACTCTCCATGAAATGTATCACTACTTAAGAACATAAAATATTACCCACGGTTATGCTCCACTAAAGGCGGCTAAGAATTTGTTAACCGCAATATCATGTGGCGATATGTGCCATTTTTGTCCATAGCAATCGCTTTCTGTTGCGTGATGCCACTCCCTCATCTGTCGCCTGCACGAAGGCCTGTCTGCCGAACACACCCGTCGCGGGACTTTGACATATTTGCACGTTCACGAGTTGGCCCATTTATTGCGTCCATGACTGGATGTATATTTTTTTTAATGCGTTTCGTTATTTGTGAAAATAAAACGGTGCAATAGGTCTATATTATAAAAACGTAAACAGACATACACGTGGTTAAATATGAAAATACACAAATTAAAAAATACATATTGATTACAGAGAATAATATATTTTGTGTTACATCGTGAAATCGTTTAAGTCGTGTTTACGTGAAGTAATTTTTATCCTTATATAAATGTACGTACCGCAGGCATTGGCTAAATACCCTTTCTACCGTAAAAAATACTACTATTATTAATAATTTCAACCAACATTCAAAACAACGTCCGTGTTGTATGTAAAAACCGATTTTGGGAATTAAATACCAAAATACACCAGTAAGTCATATTCTTTGAACACCTGTCCTAAAATATAAGTTTTCTTTGTGACGGCATTTCATAAGCCTCCGAGGTATAGATATATTCACTGTTTTAATGTTTGATACATAGTCTCGTAATTTACTCTATGTTCTAGTCCCAGTATATTGAAATGCTTTGTGCTTTCGTAATTGTAAGGGTCTGCTTTCTACCAGCAATTATTATCGTAAAATTTCGGAGACTTTATGTACTATTAAAACCTGTCATTTTGTCTTTCACGAGAAATCATGTTATTCAGCAAGGATAAATAACTGAATTAGTCTGCATTTAGTGCCCGCTTAAATTTATTAAACGTATTTAATGACCATTTAATGAAAATCAAAAACTAGCATTTCTTTTGTCTCACGGTACAATATGCAGTCATTAAGTCTTCGGGATAAATATTTTAAATGGTATTGCGAAACATATTACTGACTGGGTGATTCACACATGATTACTATACAGCAATTAAGACTTAAAAGCCAAAATGTGGAATAATTGCTGCTGAAAATTAATCCTAAATTATTAATGCCCACTTGCAGTAAAACGTAATTAAGGTAAAATACATTTAATAAGGTGTTTCAAACTGTAAAAATGTTTTAAAATCCGGGATTTGAAAATAAAATTTTACCGAGATGAAAATAAATTATTAATTGTTCACAAACTTCTCATCAACAATTCCACTATAGCAAATCTACTTTTAAACATAAATTTACTTTAAAAATAATGAATATTTAGAAATATATTGCATCACAAATAATTTAAAGAAAAATAACTGTAAATTTGAATTTTTTATGTCAGTTAAATGCATAAAAGTTTGAATAACTTTCGTTGAGGTAAGCAACATAAAATTTATTTGGTTTTTTATTGAGGAGATCAGATTATCTAACCACTAGTGTAATATCCATAACCACACATAAAGATAACATTACACATATTGAAGTAGACCTTATAATAAATGCCAATAGGTTTACATATTATATTCAATAAAACTACAACTGAGTGATTAAACACAGATTCCTCATTTTAATAGTAGAATTAATTAGTATTTGTGTCTTACAAGTTAGAATGGCCTACATAATTATTAAATCTAAGAAATGGCTCTGTAATGTGTCCGAAAATAAAATTACAATTGTTCTAATTAATATCGTTGAGAGTGTGTAAGTCTATAGTTAAAATAAAAATATTTTTCCTTTAAAGCTGTTGATCAACTTGTCATGATAATTTAGAATATGAGTAGCGTAGGTGGATTTAATTTCTTAGGTGTGATTTAGTTTGTTAGTTACCAAGATCTAAATTATTAAACGCTGGAAATACATACATTTTAAAAGTTCTCAAATATTATCAGTTCACAACTTATTTTGCTTACTCATTTTACGCAACCAAGAATAGGGATTCCAGAAACCCATTGTAAATCACATTTTCAAAAGTATTCTGCTATGTCCCGATACAGGAACATAGAACCCAGTGCCACAAAAAATCCGAGGAACATACAGATAAAAATTTATCTGAACTCGAGTAGTAAACAAACTGTGTAAATATGTTACACATTTATTAAAGAAAATAATTTTGAACAATGGCCAATACAAAATTAAATAAAACACACACATATAAATATATATATGTGTGTGTATGTGTGTGTGTGCATGCCACATAAACTAGTAAACATTGTATCAAAACACATATAAATCTCATCTTACTTAAGAATAATAAAATAAATAAATCAATAGAAATCATTCGCTGCAATATTTACAGTGCGTTCTCTATATTACTATCTGATAATCGTGATATATTTGATAATGTCCTGGAGGCATACGTAATAGAAGGATTAAACACTTTAACAGAAAAAAATTGTTATAATTGTTATTTTGGTACTAAACTTTCATGTAAAATAACTGTTAGTTTTAGACACATCCAGACTACAATATTATATGGTTTCAGTGTACTTGTCGTAAGGTCTGGGTTAATGATTTTCATAACAAACCAAATTCATATTGTTCATCACTCATTCTATATATTTTCGAAGGACTCACACATCTTACTTTTACTAAACGAATGAACACTTTTTGCTATGGATGTAATTGAAAATTAGAGAAAAATTACACGTGCAGTGTTGCAACATTGCGCACGTAATATGTCACACAAAATTTTGCGACTTTCGTTTCCAGTTCTGCCGTTAGCAGTTAAACGGGTTTTTATATAATATTGTGAATATAAGTGTGCAAGTACTCCTATAACAAAGCTGTAAACTATATAATTTGTGTAGGTATGCGTAAATATCCTTGAGTTATATAAATGCAAAAATTAAGAAACTAAACTACAACATTACTGCAGAAAGTCATATGGAACTTATTTTATTACCACTGCTGGTGATGGATGAAAAAAAAAGACATATTATACTTAATCTTGGCCTCTTCGTTCAAGTCACGTCTATTTCACGAATTCTCCTAGTGTTTAGCGTGCCTTGTAGCTGCCATTATTAAAAAATATGTGAGTTGTCAGGGTGTTCCATACGTGACCGTGAGATCAGCGTTGTTTCTTGAAATGTCCAATAAAGTGAGTCGGAACTTCATGGAATATTAAGATAGCAGGTTAGTGCCGAAGAGAATAGTAAATTATGACCCTATATACGAAAGAAAATATTTTTCATGCGAATTACGACTTGGGTTCGGAAAGGGCCAGTAGCTTACTTGAAAGTAATTTTTATTGCATGTTAGTACTACGTGGTTAGCGGAATATAAATGAATGCCGCTCGTGTCCCGTCTTTTAGAAACCTGCAAATTATTTCTAAACTATATTTTATTGAATACATATAAACATTTACGTGATTCCGTTATTACTAATTCGATAAAACATTATACCGGAAATACGTACAAACCAGAATATATTTACGAACCTGTCTACACTCAATTATATGTTCCTTGTTCATCTGGAACTTATTTAACCTAGATCAAGAAGCCCCTATGCGATTAATTTTAATATGAAGAATAGTATTGATATGTTACATAAAATACGATACGAATTTGTATAGCGAGATTTATCGCAACTTAAAATTTTAAAATCGCCTGTACAATCATGTCCGTCTACACACTTAAATGTCGTAAATAACCAAAATTACGTTTTAGTGTTGAATTTTCCTGCTAGTTAATACATAAATAAATAATACTATATACATATATAATATTATTTTGACACACGCCTGAAATACTAGTAAAAACATTTCAAAGACGCATCAATAAATTTTCAAGTTAATTCTCCGATTAAACAAAACGCTGAATGAGTTTTAAAAAAATATATATAATAATTGTTTGAATTTTTGCTACATACCAATGTTTTAAATTGAATGTAACCTATTTAAATAAATGATGATGCACTTTTATGGTAAATATATTTTTCATTATTGTAAAAAAATAGTTAAAATAATTTTCTCAAAATTTTCAGGCCATAGTAACATTTTATGCTCATATCTAATATTAAATTATTCGTATTTCAATTAAAATTTTGAATATTTGGTAAGGTTAATGAAAATAATCTAAACACAGTTAGTGCAGTATTTTGTACATCTGTATAAATTGGCCATTGCATAACTGCATGTCGATTTCAATAGTTTGTTTTTTATGTTTAAGGGTGCTCTGCAAGAAATTTTTTGTGAATGGTTTTTGGTTATTTCGATACATCTGTATTACGACTTTCGTTACACGAAATATAACTCTTTTCAGACACGTAGTTTTTTAACTACAAGTGGTTAAAAAGTGGAATTCTTCTATTTGAAAAACTACAAAACTTTCAAAGGAATTGACTTGGATCGTTGAAATTTGG
>PNEQ01011794.1:0-51081 GCA_003012365.1 Medauroidea extradentata | reverse complement strand
AGAGTCGCCTCTGTACACTTGTTCGCGGCTATCAGACCGTGCCATGGACAGACAGAGATGAAGCATGTATTGTGTAAAGTAGACAACCTAGCATGCAACACAGAGTAGGGAGTAGCTCGTCCTATCACCGGAGCTTGCAGAAACTATGGCTGAATGCATTCAAGAGTCGCCTCTGTACACTTGTTCGCGGCTATCAGACTGTGCCATGGACAGACAGTGATGAAGCATGTATTGTGTAAAGTAGACAACCTAGCATGTAACACAGAGTAGGGAGTAGCTCGTCCTAACACCGGAGCTTGCAGAAACTATGGCTGAATGCATTCAAGAGTCGCCTCTGTACACTTGTTCGCGGCTATCAGACCGTGCTACGGGCAGACAGAGAAGGAACGAGGAAGACAGCGCAACAAGGAGGGAAAGACGCCAGGCGCTTACCTGGTCGAGGTAAGCCCATGCAGATTTTTTTCTGTTGTTCCCTCGTTCGCCATACTGCGGGAAGATTGCAGTGACTGGCTTTTCGGGCCGGGTGACCTTTTTCCGACTTTGTTCTCTAGGGAGGTTGTTGAACTTGACCGTTTTCACACTTCGCAGACCAGCGAGACTGTAAGCAGCGTAGAATAATCTGGACAAGATTCATTTTTTCTTTATCGTTGGTTCACTTTCACCACGCTTCAAAATTTTGAAAAATCAAATTTTTTTTACAGTAGACTTGTGAAAAGTAACCAGAATACCATTCATGTTATAGTATCAGCGAACAATAAATTTTGATTCTCTGTTATGTACACATATGAAACATTTTATATTTTATGATGAATTCACAATTGGTATGTGTTATTGAGCTTTAATTAAGAATACACGATGGCCGAGTAGCTTCGACTTAAATCTTCAGCACATACCATTTATAGGTCAAACATTCCGTGTAATTCAGAGGCGGATAAGAAAAAGGTAAAGGGAATAGAAGGGATCGTCATTTACCCCCCTCCCTCCCCATTTAGAACTGCATTTGTGAAAAATAACCATTTATTCAAGGTAGTGTTTAATTCTTGCAACTTTTTGTTACCAATGTGTGAAAAATAATATGTATCAGAAAGGTGAATTTGGGTTAAAAATAGACATTCAGTTTTTTAATTTTCAGGAAATTCATGGCATTACTGGATTCGTACCTAGTGTATTTTTAAAACACGTATAAAATAAGTTCGGGTTATATAGCGTGAATAAACAGTCTTCTAACATTTTTTACGTTTGTCAGTTTAGGGCAAATTCTATTTCATGCTGTTACGATATTTGTATGGAATATATTTACTTACATTTTAATGCATTTGTGTTCAGTGACAAAATTGCACCTATATTGTTTTTACCATATCCATCACAACAGTATACTTATTAGCAATTTTTAGCTGCAGTTTAGTCATGGCTGGCTTTTGGTATACGGCAATCCAGTTATGATACACACAATTTCACCAAACACTTGAGATTTTACGTAATAGTTCAGTAACAAAAATGAGAAAATATTGGCTGATAAGGTGTTAAGGAAAATGAGGTTAAAGAAAAACTTTAAATACGCAAGAAAACATATTCGAACATGCATTCATAAGACACACCCATTTCCATATTTTCTGAGTTGCACACGCAAGGAAATGTTATTCACGGTGCGTTTCATAGTTTAAATGTAATTATTATGCACAACTATTTTTTTTAATAAATAAAAAACTAAAAATTTACATCTTACGGCACTTTACGTTGGCAACTTTAAGAAAGGAATATGAGAACACGTAAAGTGTGAAATAGAATGTATTAAAAACTCTTTGAAACATTTATAAAAATTATTAGCTGCTTGACCTAAATTGGTTGATTACAAGTCCATTAATTGTGAATGTTTTACGGTTGTACTTCTCGTATTTTGTTCGAAATCATTTAATTGAGTCATCCACCGTGCGAGGTAGGGTAAAGTAAACACTTTGATCTCGCATTTGGGAAGATCGGAGTTCGATTACTGGCTCCGATTACCCTGAATTCTATTTTTCATGGCTTCCTAAAGTCGCTTCAGAAGAATACTGGGATGGTTTGTCAACTTTCATAGTCAGTGTGTGAGGAGATGTGTAGCTGGACCTTCCTGTCGACGAGACGTGTGGTCCAGTAAAATAGTAAGACACGGGTTAATTATTTAAACAAGTTAACAAACAATTATAACTTTACGCTGCAATCACTATATTTTAGAAAACACAGGAAATATTCTCACCTATAATATGAAAAAAATTATTTTCATTTGTGCCTTTCTATTCTATATCATTCAACCGATTGTAGTGAAACTTTAGTATGTGTTGTACGCGTGCTCGCAACGGTTTCTGCATTTTTGGGGTGGAAAAAAAGAGAAAGGAGGATGGGGGTCAAACGGGATAGAGCGGAGTACCCTAAAAATGTAAGTGAAAAAAAAAAGTCGCGTTCTGCTTGGGCACGCAATAGTTACTGAAAAAAACTTATTTGAGAGGTAGGAATGACAAAAGGGGGATCCAAAACATTTAATGAGCATTACAATGCATGCCGCGACAGCTAGTTTAATATACGACTGGACTACAAAGGAAACAACTTGCATTTATTTCTGAATAAGTAAAAGACATGCCGATGGGCTAATATGACAGCAATGGTTTTCTTTGAAATATCAGCTATATTTAAAAAAAAATAATGTAAAGAAAATTGAAGGTTTTTACGAGTTTTCTTGTTATAATATTTTTTAACGAAATAATTTAGTATCATTTTAAGTTTTTCCATTTCCGTTATAATTTCTTCATTATTTTAGTCGGTAGGTAAGTGTATGATTACGTAAATAAGAAAAGAAGTAAAGTATTCCATTGACAATATGATCATACTGCGCTTGTTCACGAATTCTAGATAAAAGTTTCGGGAGCTTATATGCCGTGTAAACGATAAGCCGAGGGAAATATGTTTAACTATCTGCTTTCGTATGTGTGGCATTGCCAAAGGTAAATATCGCAGGACGTTTAACGATTAGATACGGTTAACAGGTACTGTTCGCTAACGCTTGTACTAAATGTCGAAGAGACGCCCACTCCGTTTCTTATGCAACGTTACAGTTACGTAGTATTACATAATGTTGTAGGTTATATTCAACATAACAACATCCGACTATCTTTGGAGCAATTGGTAATACTTAACTGCGGTTTGAAGGTAGTAAAATATTAACTGTAAAAAAAAAGGGGGGGGGGAGTGAGACTTTAGACACGTGGGTTGATGTTGTGTCTATTTTACACAATTTTTACTCCATTAAAGTTCATGTATACATGTACTGTGTGAAATTATTCACAAGTAAATTTCTTTGCTCACGTGGAAATATTCACAAGTAAATATCTTTGCTCAGTGATACTATTTATATCAAAGAATTTTTTTTTTCGAATGTGCCAAACATATCCTACATGTCCAATGTCACCCCTGCTTACGGTGCTTAATCACATTATAAAGTATAGTAATGTGACGTATAATTTGCTGGGTGAGGCAAGTTTAATTAGCGTTGTAATTAACAATCTATTGATTAATTAATGTCACTGAATTTATTGTTACCTCGACAGTCCCACATTAAACACGCTAGAGATGTTTGTGTGCTTTAACTGCTACGGATATGGCTGCCTTGGTGCATTCTCATGGCCAAGTGACATTGACGTCGATATGGAGCATACAGACCATTACGATAGTGTAATCACGCAAAGCTGTATCCGTGAGGAGGGGATTGGAGATTCATCCCCGCTCCGAACGTAAGTTTGAGGTTTTAGTACCTTAGACTAACAATATTTGAAAATACATTGGATGTAGTAAGAAGGCACACGAACAGTTCTATTATTACCTTTTCGTTTGCATTTAAAAATAAAAACTGATAATATTTTAGAATAAATTGTTCAAACAGAAAAAAATTAAATTGATCCATACAATATAGTAGTATCTTGCAATTTCTAATTCGAATGCAAGCCTTACTCTAACGCGGTGGACAAGTCGGTTTGTTAATTGTGGTACAGCGGAAAACTAACGTCTCATTCCAATTACCCCCCCCCCCAACCCAATATTTTTCTGTGTACGGCTGTGGTTATTACACGCTCCTATATCGCGTCATGTGTGGCAACTTCTGGTTGTCATAGTGAAAAGTACTATTGTGGCATTGTATTCTCTTTATGTTTAATGTTTGTACATACCTGGCCGGAGTGGGATGGTTAATATGCTATGTTTGATCAACTATCCTCGCGGGCTGGTTAAAGCTGCTTGCTCGTGCCTTTGCAGCGATTATGCTTCAGATCAACTTCTTATTAAACTAGCTTCCACGGTTAAGAGTGTTACGCTGGCTTTTAAGTGCACCAGAATTTACAAGTCTTATTATAATGTCGTGCTTGCAGTAAGAATTTCTATAATATTACATTTCGTATCATAAATAAAAAAATATGTATAAGGTTCACCAGAGATATGGAAAAAAAAATGTAAAACCTTAAATTAACGGAAGAATAAATTCACCACTCGGTACTAACAATTAGGCTCTTTAGGGTAAAATTTCAATACAGATTGAACCTGGAGTATAATGAGAAATCCATATTGAGATATTACTATAGTAATTTTGTTGTTGACTGAAGGAGGATTGAAGTAAGGTAATCCACTCCACTTGTTGAGGTGGACGGGAGTGAAGAATACGGATTGAGATTGTACTGTAAACATGGACTGGACTGAAAAGGAAACGTGCAAGACCAAGCTGCCGCCATATTGCTTTGTTATATAGATACTGTGGTTAGGAGAACAGAGAACAAATAATAATTGCATAGAAAGGGCTAAAGGCAAACATCTGTAAAACAAAACGACTTGCATTAAGCGAAACCGAACAAGAAAATAAGATTTTATCGTGAATAAAAGCCTTATTTGGAGCAACTCATTTTTCATACGTCACCTGTTCTCTGTTTCGCATTGTCGTCGATAGATCTCACCATTGAGTAAAGATCTCACTGATATGTTTTCAGTCCCGGTTGACTCCTACTTCGCTCTTGTTTACAGTTCAATCTGGATTGTAATATGTTTAGTAAACATAATGCGTTAATCCGTAGTCGCTATACATTCACTACGAGTTGACTCCACTTTAGATTCAATCTGGATTGAAGTTTTACCCAAAACGTAGTAACAGATAGTCACTTTTATGATAACAATGTTGCGTAGATTGTGTCCCTCCTTTTGCACGCATTCCACAAGTCAAAAGTGGAGAGTTGGCTTTAACGACGCAATAGCTCAGGTACAACCACGCGTAGTTCTTCTTTAATTGTAATTTCCAGTTCCGAGATTTTCGTAGGAAACGCTGAACACTTTGCTCCTTTTGGACCCACAAGAAAATGTCACAAACGGATAGGTCTGGTGATTGGGAGCCAGAAAATATCCCAGAAACGTGAGATGACGCTGTAAAATGGCCGTTGTTGATGTTCTATTAGAACGAACCGTGGTTCCATCTTGCTGCAAGGATGCACTATTCATGGCAGGGAAGTGGTTGACTTGTTCGACCGTAAACTTTACGAGCAATGCATTATAATCCGTTTCACTCTCATATTATTCGTGGCAAGTATCTCTCTACTTTATTCTCAGCGTCGTGCATAGCTGCCACAATGCATTTAACCGTTTTCCATCATTCTAGTCCAGCCGGTAGGTACCTTAATAAACTGCCAAAAATTATAGGAACATTTTCTTCCCAGGTGTTTGAAAACATATTTTTTAAATGCCCCTCTTCTGGTTAAAATCAATAAATGTTTTAGCTTACGATGCTTCAGAAACTATTTACTTGTGCTACAAATCTTCTTTAAAGTGTTCATCTTAATAACAACAGTAACAGTATTTGAGCAAACATAAGTAGATGTGTTAGAGCCGCGGTAATCAAGGGGTTAGATCTCCCGGCTTCCAACTGGGCGCTCCTGTGCGTCCAGACCCACATTTTTTGTATGTAGGAAACGTGGCGGACGTTTCGTTTGCCAGCGTATTTTCTCAGGAATCTCCCGTTTCCCCCGTCTATTAAATTCCGTTGCTACTCCACACTCATCTCACGATTCTAATTTTTCATCAGTAAATGTTTTCAAAATAATTGTATTAATAATTATGTAGAGCAACAATTGAATAAATTAATAATTAATGACAACCAAGTTGCGAAGCTCAGTCACGCTTGAAGGTAAGTGGTAGTTAGCCTGACTATGTTCTCGGAGCGCGGGTATTAACGTTCATACAGGGCACAACCAATTTTTTTAATTTGTTATGACTGAAGCCGTGTTAATGGAGAATACATTCCTCCCTATTCAACGCTTTTGATTGGTTAGTGTACCTGCATCTGCAACAGACATTCAGCGTTGTGTATACTATACAAGTTCATACCACCTCTGTATCACGTATTGCCTGCTTATAAGGTTCCACTGTTTCATTTTCACGATAACGGTTCACTAGAAGGAGCAGCGACAAGGCGACCATTTTTCATTCATTGGAGCCTCACGCTACAAATTCTTCTGTTCCTAATTTTTTTCGCGATGCTTATTTTTTACTCCCGAAAAAGAGAAAATCGTATCAAAATTCTGTTATACAGTTTGGTTTGAAGTGGTGTTCTCAAATTTGGCTGATTTTTTAAATTTTTTTAATAATTAAATTAAGAAGTGTTCGAAACTATTTTTTTTTTCATACATTACAGATCTTATCATTACAAACCAACACCGAGAAGTCGAAAATTTATTTCTCTTTGTGTTTAGGTATTTTAACGAGCGTTTGATTTTCAGTACGAATTTTCAAACTGGAGTTATTCCCTTAAGTTTTCCGCCAGTCAAAAAATTGCATTATGTAACATTACATTAATTTATTAACAAGGAATCATTTCGTAACGTGTGTAACATACTTACATTAATAACCTGTACAGTAGAAGAAAAAGATGTTGAACTAAACATCTACATATTTTGCAATACATTGCTCGTATGCAATGTATGTCTCAACATAAAAAAACGTTGATTTCACCATAAAATCGAAATAAATGCTCTGAAATGTTGTTTTATAATTTGCCCTAATTAACTATTTTAGTATTCAATATTATTTTAAGTCATAACGCGCTAATGTTACAGCTTAATTACATACGAATTAATGAGGTGGAATAAGAGCAGCTTATCACTTTACCACACTTTAAAGTTTTAAATAATACAAAAAAATTAATTTGTTGTTGAAGCGTTGTGCTGTTTTAAAATACATTCCTGAATCTGTATTTTCTACAATTTTCATGTAAAATTACCTAAATTCGTAATATTTTGCTGATTATTTTATATTTTCATTTCGCTGTAGTTATCAGGAAACGATAAACATGACATTTTCTCTCGACCAAAAAGTATATCGCCCCGCAGCATTTCGAAATGTAATGAAATTTCAGAGACATAAAGAAGAAAGAATTTAATTGTTGTTTCGATAGATGGCAGCGTCAAAAATTATATCCTACGTTGTTGACGAACAGTAATGTAATAATACCATAGTACAAAAAAAAAACATGGGTTAATTTAGTCTGCTGTGATACACTTAATTATATTGTAATACGGCGACGCAAAACTAGTTAAATTTTGGACTGTTTTTTGCCTTAATTATTACAATGGAAGAATATAAAACAATGGAAATAAATAATCGTACAGCCCGAACATTATATTTTTATGTATCACTATTTGTAGGTAATTTATTGTAAAGAGCCAGTCTAAAATTTTTAGCCCACTATCGAAAGAAATGAGTAGGCTTAAAAATTCACATTCCTCTATATGTGTGTGTCAGTTTGTTTGTCTTGTATGTGTGTGTACATGTGTACGTGCCCGTGTGTGTCACCCATTAAAAACTATTTTAACCCTTTGACCGATTTTCATCAAACTGGGTAACACATAGTACGTAGTAATCTGCCTTGACTTTCGTGTATAATATTTATGTCATATATATACTTTCAAAGTAGCAGGAATTTTAACGATTAACGATCACACAAGATATCTAATCGTAGTTCAGAACTTGATCAATCTCGGCACCACATAAAGAACCTCCTTTTAGGATGACTTGGATTCAACAATTTAGTTCATTCCGCGTTTGAATTTTCAAAATACCGGTCATTTTAATTCTTTGGTATTATAAGATAAATCTGAAGAAATAGTTTTTAAAAATTTCATCAAACTTGGTAGGTACGCAAATAGGCTGCTACGTGTGAAACAGACTTGTGTTGTGTATTTCTTTTATCCTATGGTAACATTTTCATAATGGTGGTCATTTGTATATTTATTGCATTCTATAACATACATAACATGCTTGTGGAAATGTTTTCCCGAATATCATCAAACTTGGTACACATATTATAACATACTAAGCTGACAATTTTACGAATTTCGTTCATTCTATTTACATAGTTTCAAAACGGCGGCCATTTTAATCTTTTACCATTATATGAAAAAAATGAAGATCTGAATGTCACCAAACTTTGTACACATATTCTACAAATCGGACTTGACTTTTGTGAATTTCGTTCACTCTGTGTTCATATTTTTAAAATAACTGCAATTTTCATATTTATTAAATGCCTGCAGTTTCCATATTTTTAGCAAAATATACTTGGCTGAGGAAAATTGTTCCGAATTTCATCAAACTTAGTATACATAAAGTTCTTAGTAACCTGATTTAACTAATGTTACGTCGTTTTCGTATTTTGAAATTGGTGGCAATTCAAATGTTTTTGTCACTATAGATATCTAACGTTAGGCTACGTATTTTCGAAATATATTATTAAATTCCGTTCAAATAAAGAACCTACCCAGTAAGGTAGATTGACTGTTATGTATTTCGGTCATGCTTTTGTATATATACACAGTTTAAAAATGGCGGCCAATTTTATATTTTCGACATAATATGACTAACCTGTTACTAGTCTCCAAGGATACGTATTTACTGTACCGGACATTTTTTTTAATGTGACACGTCTAAGGAAACATATTTCCGAAATTTGTCAAACTTAGTAAACATATACTACTTGATAACTTGACTTGACTTTTATGTTATTTTTTGTTAATACCTAGTTCTTAGTTTAAAAATGGAGGCTATTTGAAAATATTTCAATTACACGAGACATCCATGAAACTAATTTTCAGAACTACTTTCATGCTTGTTTAAATAGAGTACTTAGCAGGGTGATTTGAGTTTTACGTTTTTAGTCATTTCACGTTCGTATTTACTTAATTTCGGCCATTTAGACATACTTTGATCACGTGCGATATTTATTGAAACGTTTTTCAGAATTACTAACCAGGATGATGTATTTACGTTTTTATTCATGTCCTGTTCGTATCTTCTGAATGTCGGCTATCTAAATATATTATATATATATTTTTTTTTTCGTTATGCATATAGTACTGAGAGGGCTGACTGCTTTCAAGTCTTTGTTCATATCATGTTCGTATTTTCTAAAGGTTCGCCATTTGAACATAATTTGACAACACAAGATATCTAAATTACATTGTCAGATAGTTATTAAACTCAGTACCTGTATTCATTCAGTGCTTAATAAGTTGACTTGACTTTTATGTGATACGCTTATGTCGTGTTCGTATTATTTAAATGAGGACAACTTAAACACTTTATCACAATATATATTTAAATAACCATTCTTATGGATTTCAAATCGATAATTCTAACATAGTCCTGAGTAAAGTGACACGATTTTAAAGTATTTTGTTTATGCTGTGTCAATAGTTACAAACTGGTGAAAAAAAATTATTTTCACGTGAGTTATCAAAATGTACCATTTATCAGAATTTTATATAACTCGTTAAGCACGTAGTATTTTAAAAAACTACTTAAATGTCGTGTATTTTGTTCATAACGTATTAAACTTTTAAAAATTGCTGTCCTTCGAATCGTTTTATTACATGAAATAAATTAGGATAATTTTCCAAAGTTTTTAGACTGGGTACATATTTAGTACTAAACTTGTTGGCACATGCAGTGTTTAGTTATACGTATCCCGTAATTTCAAAGATTCTTAGTAATACATGTCAGCAACTACGAATACACTCTACTATCCTACTTTGGTTTAAATAACCTTCAATTTGTCGGTCCACCATCTTAGAAGATAGCACGATAACAAATTAATATATTTTTAAATATTGCTAGATGTACGCAAACAATTCAGCTTTAAGTGATAAAATTGGCAACAATTTGGATAGATTATATTCGACTTGTAGGTTGGTCACGTCACGATGACTTTAATATTACGTATTTCGATCATTCTATGTTTATATTTGCAAAATATCGATCATTTCATATTTTGAGCAAGATATGGGATAGTAATCTTTTCAAATGTAATTTTTCATAGCATACTTATCTCTCTAGACTTTTTTACGTTTCGTTCATTCTATAGTCACCTTTTCTAAACATTAGCTTTTTTTTCTTTTAAATTTTTGCTAATAGTACATACCTAAACGAATGATTTTTATACGAGATTCATTAAAGTTCGTAGTTTGTATACATATATGTATTAGTAAGCCGAATATATATTTTGGTGTTGTGTTCATTACATGTTTTATAATTTCAAATCTGTGTTTATTTGAAAATTTTTTCGAACAAACGAAATATCGGAAAAATAAATTTTTCAGAATTTAATCATAATGGTTTACATATACCACTTATTAAGTTGACTTAACGTTCATGTTTTTATTGATGCTCTGTTCGAATATTCTAGATTGTGGCGATTTGAACATATTTTGATCATATAAAATATCTAAAAAAACATCAGAATTTCATCAAGCTTAGTTCTCACATAGTATTAAGTTAGTTATATTTACGTGTATGTATTTAGAGTACTCAATTAAAAAAAAATATATATATATATATATATTGCCCTATTAACCTATGTTGACTATATGAAAAATCTGAGGAATAAATTATTCTGTACAGATTTAATGAAACGCAGCACATGTTAGGTGCTTAGAAAGACTGTATGGCTTTCAAGCCGTCCATTCCCGCTCCGTTTAATTAATTACTTTATCTTATTTCAATGTTTTCATGACGTGAATACATTATTTTAATACATTTATTTTAGGACCTAATGTGCAACATTTAAGCCAATTCAAACATTAGAACACATTATTTTTATTGTACTTCGATTTAACTAGCATTTGTTGTTGTAGGTCCACCATGCCATATTATAGTGTGGTAATAATTTGAGATAGTAATTCATATTTCTAGACCTACGTCATAAATTTCAACTTATAAATCAATTTTCATCCATGCTGAAGAAAGTAAGCTGATAAATTACGCTGACAACTTATTGTTTGATTAAAATTAAAAAAAAAAATATTTAGTATACATCTAAAAAAACACAACTGTTATTAAAACATTTATAACTGCAGCTAACTGCACACTCCTGAACGACGTTTTAGCTATTTTAATTTACAACAGCAATATAAATTTAAATAAAAAAAACCTAATCTCAACTTCACTAACTGTAGTTTCTCGTAAGTCAGAGAATACAAAAAATCAATGGTCTAAAATTGTCAAAAAAGTAATTCCCTAAAAAGTTTCATTGGAGGTTGCGAAAAATAATATAAGGCTTCACAAGGACTTGACATTAAGCCTCCGAAATTGTTACTAAAAAAATGCAGCAGGTAGAGTTTCTCTTCCCTTTTTTTAGTGGTCTTGACAATGTGTTTCGAGTGAGATGAAAAAACAAGACAACTGTGCCGGGAACAGATAAAAGACTTTCTGCAACCTAGTTCCTTGGAGCAGAATGACGCCACTCAAAAGTTGTGGTGGAGGGTGAAGGCGGGTTGTCCGGAACAGGGCTTATTGTGTTCACCTGACAAAAGGTGGCCATAAAACACGCGCTGGGAATACCCTTCGCAATCTTCGTTGGGTGGTTGGAGAGGGGAAGGTGGAGGGATGCCGCGCAAGTCAATTACTGTGGGTATAGGCATTTCACGATTTCTAAGTGGCGGCTAGCGGAAATCTGCTAGCTATAGTAAATATTCTTACTTTACGTTGTTGAAGCGGTGCCCAATTCTTTCCTGAAAATTTTACACCGCTATTGCAATGGCAGTAATCTAAAAATATCATCTTAATATATAAAACTAGCTGACCCTTCGCGGCTTCGCTCGCGTGTACTATAGAAAAGAGTAACTAACTTTTAATTACGTATTAATTGATGGTGTTACTATATTCTCTGTATATCTTTAAAACAACAAATACAAACAGCTTTATCCAGTCCACATCGCTGAGCGTACTTTAGTTGCAGAACATATTTGTTTTAAATTCTTCTTTATTTTCGCTATATAATAGCTGCCCGGCTGCGGCTTTGCCCGCGGGAAATTATGTAATGTAAACAGTAACTGTGGATAAAATATGTGATGAAGGCATTTAACAGCTAACGTACTCAATAACATTGAACTATATGTCTTAATAGCTCAGCGTAAAGAGCGCGCGCAATATGCTCGTATGATGTCATAGTAATTCCTATCGCAAAGTCTTGCACGGGATACGAACCCGTAACCCCACCCCTCCTACACCACAAACTTCATACAATACCTGAGTGAATGCTTAGAGGCAGACCGTGATAATTATATCGTATGTACTGGCTAAGTCCAAAGAGACTTTATTTATGAGAAGGTTGGCAAAGAGAAACAACTGTTGAATTATTTCTCCATGACCACTCTCTTTTTTCTGGAGACTGTAAGATTTTACTACATTTCACATTCTTAATTTTCGAATTTCATAAAATTCTGAATTAGATTTGTAGATATTTACATTAGCGTCATTCTTATCAAAAAATCATCTTGATTCTTAACGAGTAAATACGGTAGGGCCTACATATGATTATTTGAAAACACATAAAAAATTTTTAACAGCTTTCAAGGACGAATTTTGAAAAATCCTGAATTTTTTTTTTTTTTTAATATATTTACGTAATATTTATTTTAAAGCAAAATCCATGTCAACATTTCCTCTGGTTTAGGAGATAAGTGGGATTAATTAAATACAAGTTTTATTTTTTTAAGAGCTTGGACAAATTTCGAAAAATTCTAAAAATAATTTTTAGATATTTACTTAAGCACAATTTTAAAGAAAAAAAAACACCCCACTATCTGAAATGGTTTAGGAGAAATCACGGATTAATGGAAAACACATTTTACGGCTTTTCATCCGTTAATTTTCGAATTTCGTAAAATCGAATTGTTCGTAAATATGCATCTGTTTGGGCAATATTTTGTAGTTAAAAAATTTATAACAGCTTTCCCGGTTAATGAAATATCAGGGATTCTTTGAAAATACAATTCACCCCTATTCACCCCTTAATGATCGAAATTATAATAATCCATTCTTAGTGGGTGCTTACGGGCCAAGAGGAAACTTCTCTCAAAATTTCATGGTTCTTGGTCCAGCGGATTGGTCTGTGCGTTGATGAGTGAGTGAGTGAGCATTTCAGGACACTTCATTTTATATATTAAGATTACTGGAACTATATTGGCAGCATTCGGGAGGTCCCGGGTTCGATCACCGGCTCCGGCCATCCTGATTTCGGTTCTCCATGGTTTTCCGAAATCACTCCAGGCGAATATTGTGATGGTTTCTTAAACAAAGGTCTTTGCCGACTACTCTCCCAGCTGCTGTCATTGTAGTAAGTTGTGTGTCGCCGTCTATAATTACCTCGCTGTCGACAAGATGTAAAGCCCTATTACCTTGCCTTTGTAACTAGTGCAGGTGACTGTAGGGACTTGTAACAATAAAACTTATCAAGAACATTCCGTTATACATCTACGATTGAAGTACTTAGAATTTTTTTTAAATTTAATTCTTCTTTGCTGAAAACCTATAGGAGTCAGTATTAAAACGTCTACTTAAGAACAAATATTTTTTGATCGGTTGGGAGGAAGCAAAACGTATCTACTTGGCTGCTCTAGAATATATTTTTAACGGAGAAGGTTCACTTACTGCTTATGAAGTTATTGTTTACTGTATGATATTGTCTCGCAATGACAAGTAGATCCAAACTATATATACATATTTTCAGCAAATTGACGTTCCAGACATAATTTTAAAAGTAATTTAGAAAGAAGAAGAAATTAGCATTCTAAGCCAGTCGATATTGATATCCAAACTGTAAAGTTTTAAATTCCTTAAAATCATATAGCTGATACTAAACGACTTATGATTACTGAGCAACAAACATGTGTTTTAGAAACTAGGAAACTAGTGACCGAACTTTACCAATGGATTATTGTAACGAAAAAAAAAAAATTTAATTTGTGTTGTGACTCGCATTATCCATTTCAGATTTTATAATGATGTAGTACATAATTCAGTGCAAACATAATCATTTTAAAAGAATAGATTTTTCCAAGTCAGTTTGCAAAAAATAAAGCTGCAATCTTTGATAGAAGTTTTCGCCAACTTTCTGGGCGAACATTATTCTCTAGTAAAGTATTTACGAAGAACAATCTCTAACGCTGAAATCTCGTACATTAAATTGCAGCGCAAGAGATCACGCTCAAAATATGCTTCACTCTTGGTAAATGTTTTCGCATAAAGTTGGCTTCTTGTGTTTTGGCATTGCCTTTCAATAACGTGAAGAATTCAATTGGAGTTTTCAGCGTTTATTGATTTACCACAAATTAGTACGGTCTGTTATAGTCCTTCAGGGAAGTAGTCCAAAAATATCATGTGAGCGTAAAATATGGTGAATTCTTGCGTTATAATAGGAAAAAAATATCGCATAAGAATATGTTAAACCAAGATATTGAATAGCAAAAATGTACATATGGTACGTCTTACCCACCTCATACAGAAGACAATAGCAGTTAGCATTCTTTTATTGCATACAAAACGTTGATTGTCACCTATAGGAGATATTTCAACTCCATTGTAGTACGAAATGCGTCGTAATTTGCTAAACATAAATAGTTCTCTCGTTGCAAATGCCAATGATCCACCGTTTTCGTGTCTAATGCACCCTAAAATTTTTTACTATAGGCTTTTACAATGGCTACGTGGGTGGAGCTGCTGTTTTCTTGCACCGGCGGTTCTAGCACTACAGCGTCCCATGTCACCGAACACAACTAAACACCGTTGAAGCACATTTATTAATTATACTTTGTTTATTACGATATACATGGCTATATATATACAGTTTGTTAATGAATGGCGTTTAGAACTCTCTGTCACGCTGTAGGGGATGCTAAGACGAGTAAAATTACACAGGACACTTGATATGGTAAATGCCGGGAAGTGCCTGAAAAACGGCACATAAATTGTGGTCTGTGTGGTATGAATACTACGTTTGAATGCCAACAACTGGCGCATTTCGTGACATTTCTCCATTCACTCTAGCTACTCTCTAGGCTGTATTAGCAGTTAGAAGCACAGCACTGCAGAAATGACTAGTCTGGCATTGGTAGTATGCAGGTGACGCCAACGGAATCGAACCGAAGGGGCTTCAATGGGAGGCTAGTATATTTTTATTGCGCATCTGTGGCCTGATAAACTGTCAGATCTAACCATTTTTTTCACTGGATAAATTCTCAAAAACAATAATTTGCTACATCGACACAGATTTTGAACCTTACATACCACAACTGGACAGAGTTATGCAACAACAGACTAACCAACAAAAATATGTTTCCGAAATATTGATCATTGAAGTTTATTTTATAAAGTATGCAACAACAACTATAGATAACAACAAAATTCAATATAGGTGTTCCCTTGATATTTTTAGGGTTATATCAGTCAGTACAAAACAGATGGAGCGAAAACATCACTTGCATTGACATTGCTAGTTTATCTGTTGTTGCATAACTCCGTCCAACTTATATGCCGTTTTTCAGGCACTTCCCAACATTTACCATATCAAGTGTCCTGTATAATTTTCTCGTCTTAGCATCCCCTACAGCATGACGGAGATTTTTAAACGTCATTAATTAACATCATATACATATATGTATATATGTATACACACACACTAACAGTGCTCGCGTGTGTTACTCATAGCAGATAATATTTGCTTTAATTGAAAAACCTCGTTGTACACCAGATTGGTAGTTAAGTCATAAAGTGATAGAATGACCAATCAGCTAGTTGAACTAACTCTGTAGTCGACTAAGTAGCTATAGCTGTCCATCTGAAAAGCAGTATTAAGTTTGTCCCTTCCACTGACAGCAACTCCCCCTGAGTTTATTTATAGTCACAGCAAAGTTGACTTTGTGGGGTAATTACAGACTTTTAAACGTAAGAGGGTAATGGAATGAAATGCGTAGTTTAAGACTGATTTCCCCCGAGCGGAACCATTGTAGATGGTGCCCTAGACAACATGCTTGTTTTTCAAAATCTTCAATTGACGTTAAGTGCTATTAGGCAGTTTTCGCGGTATAACGTTTCAGAAATATAAACGTATTTTGTGCCCCAACCTTAAGGTCAGTGTGATGGTGTATGTGGGATGACGCTGTCGGTAAACTTTTGAACAACTTCATCCAAATTGCACTAATTTAATCTGTCTTGCAGTTTTTGTGTGTTAGAATTGCACATTTGCACAGCTTTAATGGCATTTGAGCCATAAACCTCCGAATAAATAGACCGAAGCATAAACATCTGCGCCACGTAACGTCGAATTTATTCATGAAAACTAATTTTAAAAATAAAATATTCATTTCCTAGGCTTATAGAGGTTGTACAGCAACATGTCTCGATAGAACTGTAGAATAAAAGTCCTGCATAATTTATTCCTTTTTGGTCGTACTTGCACTCTGCATCGTCTGCCTTGAAAGTTTAAAAACGTATTTTTCTTCTTAATAATTAAGTTATCTTATAAAATAAAAACTTACATTACTTTTCTAGGTATTTACGTAAACATAATTCTGACGCGAACAACGCCTCAATATCTTTACTGGTTACGGTATCATCGGCTGGTAGAAACCAAGTTTTTATACCTTTTCACCCCTTTAAGTGTCGAATTTAGAAAAATCGTTTTTCACATCTTACATATTTGAACAAATAATCAAGTGAAATGAAAATCAAAACGATAGCCCGTTCAGTTAAAGAAAAATCGATCATTCATTAAAAAACTTATATCACCCCTGTACAGTACTGAGAGATCGAATTTTGGAAATATTTTAAAAACCTTTTTGCGGCCATTAACCTAATCATCACACTGCAGCAAAAATAAACTGACTATCTCGATGGTTCGATCGATATCGAGGATATATCTAAAACATATTTAAGTTCTTTTCACCTCCTAAGAGACTGAATATCGAAAAAACCTTGAATAACATTTTAGGCTACTTTACTAATGTCTCTTGGACAAGCAAAACACAATAGCCCGCTGGGTTGAAGATACAAAGACAGTTAATTAAAAACACATTTCATCACTTTTCATCCCTTTTCACCTCCTTAGGTGAGGAATTTTGAAAATTCCTGAATTATTTTTTCAGGTACTTGAGTAAGCATCAATCGTCAACAAAAATCACGTGGTTATATAAAATAGCAATGTGGTGTATGTATATCGATTGTGAATCGACAACACATTTAACCCTTTATTTTATCTCTTTTGGGCCGAATTTGGAAAATATATTTAAATATTAATTTGGATATTTACACGAGGTTCAACAGAAAGCAAAGAGCATTTAAATATCTCGGTTGTTTAGATAGATATCGAGGAATAATCGAAAACACATTTAACGTATTTTCACACACGTGATTATCACATTTGGAAACGTTTCGGAGTCCTGTCTTCGTCGTATGTATACGTAACTAATTGAAGTAAAAATCACGACTATAACCAATTGTGTTCCAACTATAGGCCTATAGACGATTCATGAAAAACATATTTTCCTCGTTTTTACTGCTTGGGAGTCAAATTTCAAAAAATCCTAAAACTACTTTTTGGGCAATTATGTAAGCAACATTTTGTAGTGAAAACCAACTCGTTATCACTAAGGATGCGATAGACATCGATAGTTAATCGAAAACACACTTCGGGTCTTTTCACCCTCTTAATGGTTAAATTCGAAAAAAAAAAAAAAAACTTTAATTGCTATGAAGTTTTTTTAACTCACTCATAGAAGTAAACGTCACGACGATAGGCTGTCGGGTTAGAGCTACGTAGATGAATATTATGAAACCCATTTCACTCATTTTTCACTCCTCTTAGGAGACGAATTTCGAAAAATCCCTCCTTAGTGCCTAAAGGGAATCCACACAAAATTTTCATTTCTTTGTGTATCGGTTTCGGCTGCAGTTTGATATGTAATTCAGTCAGTCAGTAAGGATATATATACAGGATGTCCCATATGTACGGTCTCATAGGGAAAGTAGGAATTGGTGAAATATGGAATGTTTTAATAGTGTTGTAGTGTAATGCAATATTATTGTGAATAACAGTATCACTACTACATGCCGCTCCGTCCCGCCGACCATGTTACATCCTTTTCAAAGCAATTTAAACCATCGCATACGCATGTGCAAGGTACATTGCGACCGTCAATACGAGCATTTTCTCTTTTAATGACACATGGAGGTGATCACACTGCTGTTGTCTTACGCCAACACACTACATCACTGTTTAAACATTCCATATTTCACCAATTTATATTTACCCTATGAGACCGGACTTACTGGACACCCGGTATATGAATATACATACGGTTACCGGAAACAAACGCATAATAACCACACCACGTGAATCCTGGGTTAAATTGGAGACAAAAATGTAAATGGCAAAATGTTGTACAACGACATTTTACGTAGACGACTTGGCAACACTGCACACATAAAGTCACTTGTGCTTCACGTCTAGTAATTATTTTATGTATATTGCTTCAAGTAAACGTAGAATCACTTTTGGATTGCTCGGGATTGTCCTATAATATGTAAGTCAGAACAACAGTATTAAGATAGGTAAGATATTTGTGGGGCGCAAAATGGGAATAAGTACAGTACTATATTGTCTCATTGTGCATATAAAATGTCATCGTGCAACATTTTGCCACTAACATTTTTTCTCCAATTTAGGCCAATATTTGCATAATGTAGGTATTATGCGTTTGTTTCTGTATATCTTGTATATGAGTAGGCTTTCTAAAAAAACACGTACAGTACATAGGCACACACAAGCACTCAAATATGTCGACGTTTGTATGTTAGCTGTGAGTGTGGATGTGTGCGCAGTTTTCTACATAATGTCATATAGACAGTGTTATGCAAAAAGAGTTTTCGACAAATAAAGAAAAATTGATTTTGTGTTATGATTAAGCTAATGAGCTACCACATAATTTCATTAATATGAGGATATCTGTTTAATATGGGTTTCAGATTGCTCTCGATGTCTATATTATTTTGATTTATTTGTGAGTTGAATCTGTTTTGCGTAACCTGTTAAATTACTAATTAAATTAACATATTGTGTTAATGTCAAAATGATTTTCTGCCTACCACAGTGTCAGTATTCCTCTAAAATTTCCACGTCCAAAATTTGGAATGTATTTAAATCGTCGAAAACTTAACAAAGGGGCATTATCAATTTGAATACGTTTACGAAGTTGATAAATACTATCACTAGGGCCACGATTTTGTCGCGAAAAGATTTTTGCCACACTTTGTTTCAGTGACTCACGTGCACATCGGCAGTTCTGTTTCAAGGTTATTGGCAGCCTTGCTTTGTCCAGACACGTTTCTCATTTGACTGCACCAATCAGAATAAGATTATTGTGAGTCTGCACGTCTATAATTTGACAAAGCCAGTGAGAGTAAAATAATCCAATCATAGACGATGTAGTAGAGCTGCAGGTGTGCACATGACGCATCGAAACCAAATGTTGCAAAAATCTTTTCGCCATAAAATCGTGGCTCTAACTATCACTATCATCTTATAAATGAATAGTAAAACAATTTAATGCCACGGTTGGTGTATTTGTGTGTGCGTTCGCGTGCACATGTATGTAGGTGTACGTGTAAATAGTGCATTCATTTCATTGTTAACATAATAATTTGAATTGTTACATATGTGACGTTTTGTTATAATCGTGTGTAACCTAAGTACAGTGTAAGAAATGACCTCCATCCCTAACCACGCCTTAAATACGTAAAAAAATACACATAGAAATAAGAATGTATTTACCCAGCAAAAAATTTTCCCAACAGGAACTATTTTTCAATATTTATGTTAACCGATTAACAAGCCTAACTCCAGTTTCGCAGACAGTAAAGGAACACAAAATAAATCTCTCTGAATAGAAAATAAAATTGATGCTCTACCAAAACCGAGCCCATTCACATAGAAACAGTTAATTTAAATAATGGTATGATTCCTAAGTAAACACTCGTTTGGTTCGAATATAAAAATTTAGTTTTTACAAGTCATGATTATTTTGTTAACACAAGTCATGTTTTACTTATATATATATATATATATATATATATATATATATATATATATATATATATATATATATATATATATATATATTTGTATGTATATATGCATGCATGTATATATATATATAGTAAAGTATTAATTTTCTATATCGTATATCGTAATCATTATCCCTGTCCTATACGCAGTCCCCTTGGCGAAGTTTCTGTTCTCTCCTGGCTGCGTGTGGGAAAGTATGTTAAATGCGGGCACGAAGGTTCGCCTGGGGGAAGGACAAGGGTTCTGCAGGGGAGGGGTGCGGGGGCCACAGGTTGAAAAATACCGCGAAGGGAGTTAGGCACGGGCCTTGCGTCAACGGAACCCGAGGTCAAAGAACTGCGCACATTTTTTAACTTCACAGCTCACAAAAGACTGACAGGGTGTCGGCCTGGCAAATTGCGACACAGACGCGAGTTTTACCGTTAGGTTTAGAGGAAAAAAACGAACATTTCAGAGGGATGAGGGCAGGGGATGAGTTGTCGCATTTGCTCCAGGCCCTTTCTGGAAACATTGACCATGTAACCGATGTAACTCCATTCTTAACAGAGTATTTAGATATTAGTAATCAAGTTTAATTTTAAATGAAGATATGCTAAGTGCGCTACGCAATTTCAAAGACCGATAAATAAACCAAAAATTAAGTAATTTCATACAGTCGTGAAAATAATAGACCGTAGGTATAAAATAAAGCTTCAAATATATTTAGTTAATTTTTCATCATTTACCCTTTAAATTGTAACTATTTGATTACTGTTTTATGCTATCAGTTCACTGGTTTCTTCGTTATAAGTTTACTTATTATTGGGTTTTATCGTCTTTATTAAATTTCTCGGTCGTTAATTTGTACAATATTTCCTTTCAATTGTGTTTCAAAAACCAACGTCTATATGAGAAACCTCAATTTTAATAATTGTGTTTATTTGTGGTTCCTGCTGCATCTTTCTTCTGTATTAGACATGTTTAGCTCATTTGATCAACGACGCAAATGGCATGTACAGGATGTTAAAAAAATTGCATTTAAATATTTTTGAGGGACAATCTAACACATAGAGGAACAAATGATAATATATTATGATCGTAGGTTCAAAAAACGCACAATTTCTGCACTAAAATATACAGAACAAAATGTATAGTACATAGCGTGCTGGCTGGAACGTGTTAATGTAGAACGCCATTGCAGCTATTATTGGTAACTACATAGCAGAAGAGTCGTATTTAATTGGACCATAGACATTGTTCAATGTAGCATTTCACAGTTACATGATACAACGCACTTGTCATACACTGTATAAGTCATGAGACCTATAGCGGTTAACAATATTAACTTCTAACCAAAGAACTACGAATCCAAAACATCAAACTACACTTTTCTTAGGCAGTTATTTACACTAGGTTTTCCCCTAAGTTTTAATTTTGTGTAGTCCTATACAGGTACAAGTTATATTCAATTTATCCTTGTAAATTGCATTTTCGCTCATGTTCTCTATATAACAGTAGACTCATTACAGTTATATTATTCGATATATTTTTTTTTTCTAAATTGTTATTGTACTAACTTACTGACTGTTACATTTGCCAACATAAGTATTAGGTTTACTTCTCCATAATTTTGTATGACGTATCGCATTACTTAATACTATGTTAATTTTTTGTTATTGTAGCGTCTTATGTGCTATCGTTAGGGACCCCGTTTTTCGCGAGAAGAAGTTTGCCCCAGTTTGTTTCTATACCTTGCGTGCACAGCTGCAGTTCCGCTTCGTGGTCAGTGATTGGATATGTTAACTCTCACGAGCCTTGGGATTCTACTGGCAAATCACAGACTTGTGGTGTTGTAGTAACCGTATTTTGATTGACACAGTTAAATGAGAAATTTCACTTTACAAATACAAGCTGCCAATAGCAACGAAGCAGAATTGCAGGTGTGCACGTAAGGCACTGAAACAAAGTGGGGCGAAATTCTTTTCGCGGAAAACAGGGGTCCCTAGCTATCGTTTACACACACACACACAAATGATATTTTGTATGCAATGTTATTAATTACTATTTGTTTACTTTTTTATATTGCAAGATATTGCGTTCTGTATTTCTGTATTTGTATGATAATGGTTAAGTCTAAGAGAAGGTTAAATGCCTTACCTTCGCCATTTAAATAAAGTCATTAAATACATCAATAGTAACGTTGCGTTTATTGGCCTTTGTTTAGATGAGGCTTTTTCCCCCCAAAATATAACAATGCTATGTTATTACATCCTTTTTACTATTAAAGTTGTATTGTAGTATAATGTCATATTCTGTGATTTTATAAATTTTTAATATAAGACGCAGAATAAATATAGTTTCCACAATAATACAAGCTGAACGGAATTTACCTTGAATTTCGTGAAATAAATACTGTAAAAAGTTAAGAAAACATAGAAAAAAAATACCTAAACCAACTGCTGGTTGGTAAGATCTTATTCATTATCTCTATCCATCAAGATACTATACACATTAGTTCAATTTACTTATTGAGGGCGTTAAAATAAAAAGTTACGAAGTGAACTGGGATAAACTCATATAATTAATAAGGAAATGATTCCGTACCAAAGATGAATTTTTGAGTGAGGAAAGGTGATTTCATGTTTCAAAACAAAAATAAATACGGGCTTTCACTAAACGGTTTAGTTACTGAGTCTCTTATGTGAATTCTCACTACAGTTGTATTATAGTAAAGGTTACCGTTAGGATTGAAATATTTCTAATACATGTATTGTATCAACTTACATGTATTATTGCTTTGACGTACTTAGTATGTACTAGTGGTAACAGGTGTCAGTATTCTATTTTGAAATTCTGTTATGTACCCAAATATATGTTTTTGTCGTCTATATACATACATGTAGGCCTATATATATGAATAGTTTTGGAAGTTTTTTTTTCCTTATTCCCACTGTTATTTTATTGAAAAAAGACAAAATTTGTCATACTGCGAATAAGCAAATGTAGGCTCAACGTTTGTTAAGCAAATTGCATACCTGTTTCTTTAATTTGAAATACAAATGGGTTGTAAGAAAATCAATAACAAGAGGTTAAGAAACATTTACTTTACAGACGTATCTTGCAAATAATATATTTATTCAGTTTATATTGTACACAGAAAATAAGTAATTATTTTGTATGGATATTAATTGTGTTTGTCACTTAAATGTACATAAAATAAAATAGCTTCATGAATTAACAGAAATCATATCGGCGAGGATGATCCGTACTCATAAGCTGCCTACGTCTATGACATTGTATTTTAATTAAAATAATGCTCATAGAATCAATGTTCGAAGAAATTTTCATTGACCGCAAAAATATTAGGATTTTTTCTGCGGTTTCTAATGTTTCTGACTATTCTGCCTTTGGTTTACTTACATGCGCGGTTTTCAAGGTTCTGCCACTTATTTCGAATATAGATTGTCTCTTTTGACATTTAGAAAGTATTTCTTTTGAAAATCATATTATAAATAGCTATGCCGTGCCAGTAGTTAATAATAACAATAATAATAGTAATAAAATTACGATAGATGCTTCACAAATATATATATATGAGTTACATCAGTGCAACTTCATGACAACCTAGCGATACGTGGGTGCAGATAATTGGTTACCTAAGCAAACATTCTTAATTAATTTTCTTTGTTATTTCTAAGAACACAATTGCTAAGAAGAATATTATATAAAGCAATAATTTCGTTTATTTTCGTCATTAGAAAGTCTTTTTGTCGCAAAACAGAACTATGTAAGGGTTAAAAATGTTAATTTAATTCTTTATATCGTAAACATTTACTGTATATTTGTTCGAATTTTGTCGTTATAAACCAAATTACCACATTATCAGTATTTTGAGGTTAGTATTTAAACTTATATATTCCTCCTTGAATATATCTGTTTTACTATTCCACGCCCTTATATATACGTATATATCAAAATCTTTGAATTCAGAAAGATATTTTTCTCTGAAGAACGAGTTCCTGTGAACATTTGTAATAATAATAATAATAAATCGACTTTATTTGGCGTAGTTAAGGCAATTTTGCCTTCTCTTACACTGAACCTTATAAATCACACAGTTTTTACAATTGACACTGTTAAATAAAATAATAATAATAACACAGGAGAAAAAAGTGAATTTTGTAGATGCCTAGTTAAAACATGGCCAATAGAAAAGAAAAAAAGAAAAAATAAATAAATATTTTGAATTTTTGGTACTAGTCTACAAGTAGAACACTATAAGTAAAACACAACATAGATTATTTATCAATACACACATAAATATTACAAGGTTAGCAGTATTTAACATATTTAGTCGGTGTTAGCAGTTTATCATGATAAATGTACTTACATAAAAACTTAGTAATTGCATGTACTTAGCCCTGAAAATCTTAATCACTGTAATTAATCATAGCCAACTAGGCACCACACAAGTTCGAGCACCGCAGTCTAATTTTTACATCAATAACACAGACAGTGATAATTATAGTTGAAACATTAAATGACACAGAAAAACATATATAATAATAATACAAAATCAAAAGCGATATTACAGTAATTATGAAAAAAGTTGTAAAAATAAGAAGAGCATTTATGCAGCCATTCATCCTAGCATTCATACAATAATGTTTCCCCTTACTGACCCCGATCACGCAATAGTAAGCACTGCACTAACATCTTTCTGAACAGCCGGCAAGAGCCTGTGCCACGTATGTTTTGGTCCAGCTCATTCCAGCTCCTAGCCGCAGAAATACTGAAAGAATTTGAAAAATACTTTGATCTGTGAATTGGAATTAATAGTGTTTATTGTCTGATTTTGACCGTGTGGATACGTCGTGAGCGAAGGAAAGATTGTAATTCTTAGATAGGACAAAAGTAACCTACACCGCTACAGTAAGTCTTCGAACTTCAGTACCAGAAATACGTTCATTTTAAAAGTGATCTATGTGATACTATGATTACGTATTGCCATAACCACACATGCCTGCTCTCTGTTGGTAACCTACTGAACTCGCTGTACAGAGCCTTCCGAATTTTGTGAAGTTCGCAATGTGGTTTATCACCATATTAAGTTATATCACGGTATATGGTCGGTTTACACAACTGCTACACATTCAACCGAGTTCGTATCAAAAATTAGTAATGTTTTTGCTAATATTTCAGTGTTTCAGTTGTTCACCATCACATTCCGCACCTTATGACGTGTATTCAATAGCATAGCAACTAATTGTTTGCAATATCAGTGCTAGAAAATAAATATTAAGCTGTATGTGAATAAACAATTATAATTTTATATCAACTAAATAATAATTTAGTAAATGGCATTAATATGGTTCAAGTGGAACACTGTCAACAGTAGCTGAACTGGTATTCTAATAAATAGTCTACATATAAGTGCTAGCGAACCAATAATTGTTTAATGAATTTCAATGCTTAAAACGTAAAGTATTTTCAGGTCGGTACAAGTTAACCAAAAACTCAAATGTTAGCTTCTTCGAAAAATTTTTACCGTGATAATAAGTTCCCAAAAAAAAAAAAAAAAAAAAAAATTAACACCTACTTCAAAAAATTTACACGGAATAAAAATGCACTAATAAGTAAACAAATAATTACGTTACTTTTAGACTGCTTGGAACACAATCAATTAATTAGGCCAGTAATATACAATTATTGTTATTTTTTGAGTCGGTGCTAGCCAAGGTTAAGAAACGTGTAACGAAGTAGGGAAGGTATACATATAATTTAATGAAATTTAATGTAGACTGCAACTAATCATTTCTTAATCGTAATGAAATTTAATGTAGACTGCAACTAATAATTTCTTAATCGACACAAAGACAGTAGCTGGGCGGTATTGCGATATTGAACAGCACGAGGTGCAGCGACGGGCGTACACAGCGGGGCTGGGAGGGGAGCACCTGGTTTAATTAGGTATTGCTACATTATCGAATTAACGTAAGTTTAAATAAATTTTGTTAATTTTAGACAATTTCGTGACATTTATTTAAAGCTTGGCTGGCACCGACTCCAAAAATAACAGTAATTTATTGTATGTTGCTGTCCTAATAAATCGATTGTTTTCCAAGCAGTCTAAAAATAACGTAATTATATTTTACTTTTTAGTGCACTTTTTTTCAGAGTAGATTTTTTGAAGTCGGTTTTATTTGTTGTGATTTTTTACAGAGTTACGGTGCCTCCTTCCACATTCGTGCTGTCTGTCGCTAAGGAGTTCCGTTATGCCTTCGCAGTCCAAGTCAGTCCAGGAAGTTCTTGACCATGGTTATGCACCTATCTAGTCTTGGATTGTCATAAACCTTCCAACATCTTTATCACTATACATTTCATTTTAGAAATTTTCCTGGCGAGGTCGGTCCCCGGATTTTTGCGTGTAGGTATCGTGCCAGACGATGCCGCTAGTCGGTGGGTTTTCTCGGGGGCGTCCCGTTCCCCTCACCCTTTTATTCCAGCGCCGCTCCATACTCACCTCATGTAACCTCTCACCAGCGCTAAAGACCTCGGTGTTAAGCGCTGGCCAAAATCTCTCACTCACTCCTATTAGATTTTGAGGAGTTCCCTGGTGTGTCTTCGAAATCCCAGTTCCAATGCCAATAAAATTAAGTTGGAACCTACTTGTAAATATCCCCTTTCCAACAAAAAATTACTTTCCACAGCGGTTATAAATGACGGAATTCTGAAGGAAACACACACATAAAAAAAAAGAAATGCAACCTAATCGATAAGCTCCCTTTTTTTTCTAAGTCTGATAATATACCTTGCAATATCTTAATCACTAAACGTTTCGTATTCGATTTTTCCCGGCGGGGTCGGTCCTCGGATTTCCGCATGTAGGAATCGTGCCGGGCGAAGCCACTAGTCGGCGTGTTTTCTCGGGGGCGTCCCGTTTCCCCCGTCCTTTTCTTCCACCGTCGCCATTTAAACAAAGACATCAAATAAAAAATAAATAAATTATCACCTCGGGTCACCCCTTACCAGCACTAAAGACCTCGATGTTAAGCGCTGACCATAATCTCTCACTCACTCCTAATTCGATTTGAGGAGTTCCTCGATGTAACTTCAAAATCCAAGGTCAAACGCCAATAAAATTCTAATGGGACCTACTTGTAAATATCCCCTTTCCAACAACAAACGAATTTTCCAAATTGGTTTATAGATGACGGAATTCTGAGATAACAAACATAAAAAATACAACCGAATTGATACCGTCCTCCTTTTTTTGAAGTCGGTTAATAAAGTAATATTACCATGTTGGCATATATGTGGCCCGCAATCTACAAATATCTTTGTAACTATAAAAAATATAACTACCGGGAAGTTATTTTCTTTAAAATTACACATAAAAATATTTATTTCGTATTAAAAACGTTTAAATATTTTCATCTTAGAATTGATCAAATATCCTTACCTTCTAAAAAAAAATCTTATGATTTTGGAATAATTTATCGGGTATGACGTCATTTAAATTAATTAACTTATTGGAATGTGAGATGTCTGTCATCAGGCATCTGGAGTCACTACAAAATTTACGGATTGCCCACATGTTTTCAGCCAAGAGAGTAACGCACAAGTGTCATTGATTTAGAGTATCGCAGACGTTTCAGCGCCAATTTTTTAGCCGAAGAAAAATGTGGCATATATAGGGGGAGAGAACATTCCCTCACCCCAGCCTTGTTACCGGCAACCCCTGGGCTGCGGTAACTTTCACAACGCCCAGCTCTGCTGGAATAGCGCCTCTCTTCTACCTGCGTGCAGACAACTTGCCGTCTATTCATCTAGTTGCTCGAGGCTCTCGAGGTAATTGACAATAGCTATAGGGACGACCCGGTCTCTCAGTCCACAGCCACGCACGCACCTCCAAGGGTTCCTCAAAGAACCGGCGTGCCACTTTTATTGCACGTTCATCAAACCTGCCAAGTTTTATGGCCGTGACAGATTTGTGCAAGGACTGTCGGCGAAGGCCGCGCAACAGTTTTTTCTTTATAAAGGAACGTTTCGTACCGCCGCGAAGATCTGCCAAACTACCAAGATATAGGGGAAATCCCCACGAAGGCTGCCGTCAACGATTACTTGATCTGTGGAGTATATTCACTTGCGTACGTACTTTTATCAATTCTATGGAAAGCAACTTCATCACACCCGTTAACCACTTCAAACGTTGGGTTTATTCTTCTGAATATCATTAAATTTGACATAAAATTTACATAAACACCACACAAATGAAATAAATGTTTTTTGAATGGTCATGCGTCGAGTTTTGCAGATGTGGTTTACAGTTCGTAAACTGTGTAAGTCCATGTTACAATATCTTGTAGATTAATAAATTTGTATACTACTGACAGCTTATGTTAGATCTTAAGCACACACTAGAATAAAAAAGAGGGAAAACTATTTATTCTAAATTTCTGTTTTATTAATTTCATAAAACATTTATAAATATCCTTCAAAAATTACATGTATTTTAGTAACTGCTTCTTGCAAATGGAAACGGGAGAAAGAGCGTGATTTTGCACCGAAGTTATTAGTTAATTTTTATTAGTTTCGTATTTACTAACGTCGCATGGAACAGAATCAATGAGCAATAACTAGAGATTATGGCATATCGAGAAAATGTTTTGTGCTATCATACCCTTGAAAACACTGTAGTTTCTTGCGACATACATGATTCGGTTATGTACTTCTGATACAACGTAGCTGTCTGCAGACCAATAACAAGCGTCAAATATAACAATATCCGGATTCTTGCTGGCTCAGTCAAATAGGGTAATGGTTCCAAGTGTAAGCTAAAGACAGCAATCTTCTGGTAAGCTGAACGTGTGTTGAAACTCTCAAAACAGTCAAGTTTTCCCGCTATAAAGCATCATCTCTAATAATAACTGACAAGTGAATTTGCACAGGTTTCCTTGTGGAGTAGATTTTAAAAATATATAAATCTGTTAGTGTACACTAGTAATAAGTTGACATTTACTCTTTCTGATTTGCAGTGCAGAAATTTCAAACGTGAATAGGTAAATGTGTATTAAATAGCAGTTGTTATAGTCTTATAAAATTTGTATTATTGTGTGGTTTCTTATTATTATTGGTTCGAGAATATGGTAACTGAAACATAATTATTAGACAATGATGATTTTCATTCTATTTCTTTGTCAAATTGTACCTTATCATTACATGAACTACATAAATTAGTTGTGATACATATGGCCTTCATTTCGGACCATAAACGGATTAACATATGTTTGTCTTCATTAAAAAAGCGGTCACTAGCTACCTGTAGACTTTCATTCTTGAAGAGTGCATACTCTTCAACAACTTAATTCAATAGTGACAACATTTTATAATGTAAAATATAAAAGTTAAGATGTGTGTGCGCATATATATATATATATATATATATAATTTGTTCATTTGTTCTACTAAATATCCATACCTAACTAGACATCAATAACACCCATATTTACTATATTTCCTGCTGCTAGATAATAAGTTTTAATTACAAGATTAATTGAGGACCTTAAATGTGTTCAAACAATTCTAACGTTCTTTGACATCTATACCTAAGCAGGCGTCACTTTAGCATGATACGTAGTTTTCGAATTACCTATTACCGACCAAATTTCTGCACGTCCTTGGCGGCCTGTGCAAGTGATCAACTTAACTCTCTCATTATAAAATGAAGTACTGAGTAACTTTAAGTGCATGCAAGTTTTTGTCACACATCCCAGGGTCATCAATGATTAGCTGGTAGCGGGACTTCAAAAATTCTCAATCTGATGCATTTTTCAAGAGAACGGAAGAAGCACGTCTCTTGCTGACGTCAACACCACAAGCTTCCGTCGGAACTCTGCGCCTCTCCTTGCCGACGTCACGGCAGTGTTACGTTGTTCAAGATGACTAGAAAAACCACGAGGAAAAAATCTTCAGCTTCCCTTTGAGCAAGCCTGTTAGGTCGTGTAAATAATCACTCAGTTCATTTCCATTTGTGGCGACTGCCAACACACTACAAACACCACAACAGTTTTCCTAAGCTTTCATTAATTTCAAGTTATTTTAAGAGTCGAGGAAAAGAACCATCAGAGTTTCCACCATGGAAAATTCATGCCTAAATAATCAGACAGTAAATATATCAAAAAGTTACAAATTTTTCAAGTAGTTTGCATTTTCTTGCCTGACAGATTTCGTTCCTACATCGTGTACAGTACCAGGTTCCTTGTTTTTATTCGGAAGAAATCGTAGCTCCTATTAAATTAGCGACATAATATTTATTACTATGTGAGTACCTGAATATAGTGATTGAGTGCGAGATTTTTGTCAGCGCTTAACATATAGGTCTTCACTGGTGTGTGTATGGAGCAGCACCGGAATGAATAAATGTTGGGGAGAAGCGGGAGAAAACCCGCCGACCAGCGGCATTGTCCGGCACGATGATAACCACATGAGAAAATCCGGGGACTTGCCCCGCCGGGAATCGAATCCGGATCGCCTTGGTGTGAGGCGAGAGGTCTGACCCCTCGGCCAACGCGGCCCCTATGAGCGTGAAGTCAAAATCTTTCAAAAATTTCATTTTATAATAAAATAAATGTTATAGAACAAACAACATCATCTAAGATGTATAATTTTATATTAAAATTAGTAGTACCAAACTGAGTAAATCATAAATAATTAGACGTGACTATTAAAACTAAACAGTTAGCTAACTGTCGTTAAATACATGGTTACGTTACTTTTCACAAACGGATCTTTCTGCTTATTTATATTGAAGATGCAAACCAAAATTAAATTATTCTCAAAAATACAAACCCATGGTTATAGTTATCCATGTTGTAGATCGAGGTGAGAAATAAAAGATGGAACTATGCAGAGCTGTGAAATAATAGTGATAATTGGTTTCCGGTCTCGTTATCTGGTCCAACCATTCTGATTTCAGTTTGTTCCGTCCTGAGATTCTCCGTATGAATTCTAGTTTGGTTACTTCATTCAAGCCATAGCTACTTACGATCATGTTTCTGAGTTTACTACGAGTCATTCATTCCATCTCTAATTACCTTGCTATCGACGAGATGTTAAAACACTACCTTACCATTCGCACAGTGTGATTAAACAGATTTTGTTTTGTAATGCAGTGTTGTTAAAAAAAACAATATGCCTTATACAGCAATATTTAATTTTGTGTAGTGTAACGAAATTTTATTATTTGACCTTGTATTAAAAATAAATTAATATGAAGATTAGATTTGTCCCAATATCACACAAAACCAAAGTAATTTTCAACTGTGACTAGAAAAAAATTTTTTTTTCGTCAGAATGCATTATCTTTAACTTCTCCTTCCATCAAATATACAAGTTCCTAAGGGGGCTGCTCACTGAAAAATTTAATTGTTTTAAAAAATTGTTTTATTTGTACGAGGTATGGTTTGTTTTGTAACAAATTGTTACTCTAAGGAAATTTTATTAACATTCATATTTATTGTCTTATGCCGCATTAGAGTCAAAATTTGCGGGAAAAAAAATTATTTTAAGCATTAAAGGACAACCAACTTACTTACCGAAATGAAAATATTCACACTGAAGAAAAGTGCCATAGAATCTTAGTAGACTGTGACCGTGGACTATGACACTACATGTTTACAAACCGCATTGACTTTTTATTATTTAAAAAAGAATGAATTTTAAAAAAATATTTATTTTATAAATAAAAAAAATTAATCGATGTGGTTTTTATACATGTCATTTTATAGTCCATGTCACTGTTCTTGAGTGTGAATTTTTTAATTTCTTGTAAGTTGGTTTTCCTTTAATGCGTAAAACCATTTTTTGCAAATTTTGACTTTAATATGGTATAATACAAAAACTATGTAAGCTAAAAATGTTAGTTACAGTAAAAATTAGTCACAATATATGTCTACAAATCAAACCATACATCGCATAAATATTATAATATAAATTATTAAAATTTTCAGTGAACCACCCCTTTAAAAACATTAATTCTTGGATGACCGTGGGCACGGGCTTAAAATTAGGGGATCACGTGATATTTACTGTCCCCAGAAAGTGGCCCTCGCTGAGCACCCGTTTCCACCAACCTATCAACTCGGAGCCTGGAGAGGGTTTTACGCAATTTTTCACTCGTACTGGTGCACATTGTGGCGGGACACGGGTGAAACTCCATCTCCAGTTACATTAAACAACACTACACGTATGTATACAAATAAGCATTCACCACTACAATACTGCGATTCGCAAATGTTTTTTGAATTTATAGTTGTATTACTTAAATTTAACTTAGTTATGATATGTATAAACATTGAGAGAATTTCTGGCCACAGTGATGGAATCTGTAATAATAATTATGTCTTAATGTGTTTTGTGAGGTACACTGTTGATTTCATTTGCATGCCATCGTAACAAACAGTTAATATTTAGGAACAAGTATATTTATCACGACTCAACTTGACGTCTGTGCCTGATATGACGTAATGACGATCCTATATAGCCCTGTCTGTGACATTTACGGAAATGTTAAAAGAAACCACGAGATAATAATAGAGATGAACTGAGATGAACCAAAGGAGAATATCACATACATATAAAAGTTGTGTAATTTATCACTGAGAACTTTATATTTAATAATACGAGCGTAATTAATTTCGAAATTGACATTACGTGAGTACAGCTTTTGAGTACAGCTCACTTCCCAAAATCTCTTCAGTGCCACACACAAAATTGTAAGTTAATTTGTGATTGAAAATTTCTTTTTCTTCAGAACTACGCAAACATGGCAACATTAACAGAACAAAAACATATATTTTGAATGTTTAGGTAAACAAAAGGATATTCCCGACATGCCATAAGACTGTTTTCAGACTATTATTAACTAGCACACATAAACGCAACTGATACCAACGTTAAAAAACAACTTAATTTGGTAGAGTTTTTTATTTTGTAATGTTCTTATTTAATAGAACAAAATTAACATATTTACATTTGAATATAAAATTTAAAAATCACACTACTTGTGACAAAAATATAAGACTAAATATACATATTTCTTTAAAATAATAAATGTGGCTAATAATATAGGAAATGCAAAATCCAGGGATAACTAAACATACAAACACTCATCCAATTTCCTTCATACTTCAACAATAAAAATGCTTAGACCGAAATTTAAGAGCATACAATTTTTCATTTTACTTAGCAATTATCCAAAATTTAATTAATAGAATACAATTATTTAGGGGGAAAATAACTTAAAGAACTTAAAAGTATTGTATTAACGTTATGTCATAAAATGTAATGACATAAATCATATTCTAGAGGTGTAGATTCATATATATTTTTCTCGTTTCTCAGTTAATAAATATTCGCAACGGCATACACAATGCCTTAAGTTGCAATCGAAAAAAAATAGGTTTTTTATATTTAACTCAATTGATTCTTACACAATTAAATAGAAAATTTTCTTTAAGAATAGTTCATTTGTTATTGTCCGTCTATGTAATATTGGTACTGCCAAACAAGGTAATACTCCTTTTACAATAGGGACATTATGTATCATTGAATATCCTCGCCCACTTGTTTAAGACTGCAACTAATCGCTTCCATTCAAGTGAATTTCAATTTAAATTATTTTCACAATTCTACCTTCTTATATTTCGTTCTCTGATGAGGCGTAAAATACGGTACCTTACCAGTATATGTATTTCTATCACAGTTGGTAATGAGCGAAATGACGTAACGGAAACTCGTTGGACTCGTATTCCGGAAGATCAGAGTTCCATCACCGACTCTAGCAATCCCGATTTCCGGTTCCATGCTTTATCGAAATAACTCCAAGCGAATGGCGGAATGCCATGGTCGTTTCCTCTCCCAATTACTGCCCTAGCATCAAATTATGTTCAAACGTCTCCAATGACCTCGCTTGACGTGTCATAAACACACACTTGAATAAAAAATAAATAAAACGTTTGGCAGTTAGTGACGCGATATACGTGTCACGTGTTCCATTAACAGCAGTGCAGTTGGCAGCAATGTGTTTATCAGTGACTGAGTGTTTGCAGTTGTGTAAATGACATAGGACATTTTGAACGCATTCTCAAACACACATCGTGTCGTACACGGGAAAAAATATTTTGTGGTAGCTACAAAATATTTTGTGGATATTTACTCTGAAAAATTAATTTTGTGGTGACTACATCATTTTGTTGTCGCCACTAATATATTGTGGTCTTTAATAAAATGGTTTGGTGGCTACTACAAAATAATTTTGCAGGGAAGGCTTCCAACAAAATTTTTCTTTTCCTGTACACATAGCAAAAATCCCATACTTTCAATAGCATTAACATGTGTCTTGGTTACATACTAATTCTAGGCCTACGCTACATTTCTGGAATCTACAGAAATTTAACAAAAAATCAAACGTATAGCCTTTCATGTCTCGAGTAAACCTTGCTTTATTCAATTATGTATTTCTTTTCCTTCGTCTTTTATACTGCTGCAACAGTTACCGCGTTCCAATCGGTAAAAAAAATTAAGTAGGTCACCATGTCTTCCGGTAGAAAAGTTGCAAGTCAAGGTCAAATATTATTATATTTTTTTGCTCAGTAGTGATGAAAAATACCTATATCCTAGAACAAACGTCTTTGTGGCATTGGTATCGACAAGATACCTGTCACTACTGATGCTAGGCCGAATTTGTGCAAGTATTTGAAACAATCTCACATTCCCTTGCATTCAAATATTTTAACACACTTAGGCTGGTATTCAGAGTCATATTTGCGAGGACTATCCACGCAACAATCTACACGTTGTCAGAAAACGATATTCTAAGGGCCGTACGTAGTCGGCATTCGAAGGATCGATCAACAGCTATTCGCCTGGCAGCGTATCTACCAATCCCTATTCTACAAACATCTTTCGACTGACTCCCAGCTGCAAGAGATTCCACATCCACTTGAAGTGTAAATATGGCAACATAGCACCATTTTTATACCTGTGGATAGTACTCGGAGTGAGTATATAAATCGACCCAACCATTGTCGATCGTCTATGCTGACATTTGCAACCATGTTGAACCGTGGTCGTCCTGTTGTTGCAATAACTTCCACAAAAATATATCATGTTAATCTGCGGCTTTAGGTAAAGTATGTTTTTAGTAAAGGTTACAGTCGATTGAAGTAGTGTTTATGAAATGTTTTTCAGCGATCATGTTACTGTTTCTATACATGGAAAACAATATAGGTTATACAGAATCTTGAGAATAATATTTTACATTATTCAATCAGGAAATGCATAAATTTTAAAATAAAAATGCAACTTTTGGAACAATCTATTACACGTAGTTACTTTACACATGTAAATATGAGAACGTTTATAATATTATAGTTAATTTTTTATTACAGAAATAATTATCGTAAGAATATAAGGACCATAACGATCATAAATATATTAGATTCAAAATTGTAAATAGACAACACTTTCGTTAACATGTGTTTATCGTCACTTTCGCGTTAAGCTATAACTGTTTCAACACAAAGCTTTCTCTGCTTTTCAAAAGAATGTTACCGAAAACTACAAAAATATACACTAGAAGTGCAGTAACAATTTTGGTACGTAAATAATCCCACCTGGTATCAAACCCTCCATGGAATATTATGTTGGTTACGCTTGCAAAGGGAATATTTAACGGTTGTTTCTGATTACTCATAAAAACACTCTATACTTGATTTAACTCGATTATATCAGAAAAACTTTATAAAACGTCGTATTTACTTAAGTTGCAACAAGGTTCGTGTGACGGGTTGTTCCAGAGAAGCCTCAAATTCGCCGTCATTGTTATACAAATGCTATTCGAATAAACGTCTGACAACATTCGTCTGAAAGAAGATGGTTCTTCTCTTCCAGGCAGTCAACCAATCACCGAAATAGTTTCAAGTGCGTGTTTCTACCCGAAGACACTTTCAGTGAATGAGTAACAACCGATAGTCGTTTAAAAATACGAATCTTAAACAATTTACGTGTTGTTTGCCAGTCTCAAGCTCTATCAAAATTGCTAAAGGTCCGGACCTATCCATCCCACTCGTAACAGCAATCTGCTCTCAATGGCAGACCTTCAAAAGCTGCGAATTATCGAGACAAGCAAAATTCGTCCATAAAAGCGTAAAATGTCCCGAAAGTTGTTTACGATAGCGTGGACTTTTATCAATTTACTATCCCGTCCGCTAATAGATTGTGGACTTCTTAAGGGGCGTGGAAATGTATACGATGTCGAGCGGACGACTGGAATACTCAAACGTCAATGAAATCTGAGGGGCCGCGGTAGCCGAGAGGTCAGACCTCTCGCCTCCCACCAAGGCGATCCGGGTTCGATTCTCGGCGGGGTCGGTCCCCGGATTTTCGCATGTGGGAATCGTGCCGGGCGATGCCACTGGTCGGCGGGTTTTCTCGGGGATCTCCCGTTTCCCCCGTCCATTTATTCCGGTGCTGCTCCATACATCATACCACCACTCACAAGCGCTCGAGACCTTGGTGTTAAGCGCTGATCAAAATCGCTCACTCTCACTAAATGAAATCTGAACTACTCATCGAAGTTTGATGACTTTTTTTACCGAGTAGATATTTTATCAGCGGATGTTTTTTTATGTAAAACTATGCGGTAGTATGCTTTACTTTCGAACAAAAATATAAAAACTGTTTTTATTTATTTATTTTTATTTTTAATTTTTTTATTTATTTTTTAGATAAAATATGCCTTTAAGCCACAAACTCTACAAAAGTATAAAACTGTAATTTTTATAGTTTTTAATATGATAATATCTGGGCCTCTATAATAACAGAATTTCAAAAATACTCGCGTTTTGATTTGAAAACTATTTTACTATCCGAAAATCTCTGCGCGACCGGTTTACAAATATTAAAACAATTTTCAAATTTAAACGCGAAAAATTTGGAAATTCGGTTACAATAGAGACCTAGATATTATCACATTAAAAATTGTAAACATTACAGTTCTCCATTTTTCTAGATTTTGTGATTTCAAGCCCTTACTTTACTATAAACCGTTTTTAATTTTTTTACTTAGAAGCAAAGCATACTATCGCAAAGTGCTATATAAATAAACGTCCGCTGATAAAATATCTACTCGGCGAAAAAGTCTCATCGAATTATAATGAGTATTTCAGGTTTTATTGACGACTGAGAATTCCAGTCGTCCGCACATTTTACATTTCCATATATCTTAAATTAGTGCTCTCCTCGCTCGTGCAACTTCCTTCTGCGAGAGTCATTACAAATAGTCCTGAAACATGATTACTGTCCCGTATTAGCTCTCCGTAACCAGAGCCTAACCACGACGTGTTACTGTTTCAGTAGGTACGTACAAGGGAAATTTGCGCAGATAATATATTAATCTCATTCCTCTGTACGTTTGCAAGCGCATGAACACTGTTGCAGCGTGTTAGGAGAAATATTTTTTTAACAAATACTACTAAAGTTGTGTTCGATATCTTTATTTACGCAAAGGAAACATTAGAAACTATGCTTATATATATTTGTTTTCTAGATATTAGGCTCGGAAACACGGTTTCGGGCACCTTAAAATGGCTAAATAATTACATTTTCCAGACTGCTGTCACGAAAAAAAATACCAATCGGTATCGTCAAATAAAAATAGAGAAACATGATTTACTATGCACTTTCCGTAAATAAAAATAGGGTAATCTCTGAAAGTTCCCAGAGGAAAAGGCCAGCGAACAAACACTGCAAGAAGTTATCGCGCGCACGCATAAAGTTGACGCACGAGCCTCAAACATGGCATCTAGCGCCTGCTGTATAGGACTCTTAAGGGGTATTGATCCCTACCACCTTGGATTTATTTGCTTCTTCTCGATAACTTCTGTTCCAGTCGATGTATCAAAATGTTTGTCACGGCATGGCATAGATACAAACTCAATCGATATTCTGTAATTGCTGGAACCATAATATATTCATTATTTTGCAACGGGAAACAGCTGAAAAGGAAAAAGGGTTTTATTTACGGGAGCGACTACAGAGGCCACAAAATTAACAGAAACAATGCAGTATGGATTCCAAAAGTGAATGAAACAATAAACTATGCCTTGTCAGCGTGAAAAAAAGCAAAAAAAAAAATGCCTCTATTCCCTGATTTATAAGAAAAACCGTAAAACCGATCTGACGGGGATCAATCACCCTTAAGGTGGCCGTGTGTTTGTGTGAGTGAGGCACGGTGCCAAGGGCGATGATGATCGGCTCATCAGGTGCGGTATTGCGTCTACCGTACGACAGTGAAACGGTGTGCAGTCGTATTGTAGAAGACTCGTCTAAGTGACTCGTTCATTGGTGACCGTATATTTGTATTGATGAAAAGTTTCAAGCGAAGCCCAGCTCACTTTTCTATTGTTACTTTTGAACGATACGTAAAATGGGTTCAAGTTTACAAACTAAAGAAGTATTTTGGACGTACGCCGTTGCAGCAAATGTCGTCTCACAGTAAACCCGAGAATATACGCAAACAGACAAACAAACAAACAAAAGGACTTTGTATGCAACTTGCAAACAAATGTTAACATATATAATTCCACAAGGAATTCAGTCAGCGACTTACAAGGAAATAACACAAACAAGCACCCAAGCACCATTCTATCGTAGTTTCAAATTGCTGCCGTGAGTATTTTTATATACAATATAAAAATGCTGTTTTTTAGCCAATTTGAGGGGTTCCGAAATTATTACTTTAATTAACGTGTTGTTTTGTGGCTACAATTCCGACATTATTTTACTTTTTTTTTTGTAAATGTACACATTACAAATATACGTTTACAAGTTTCATACAAAAAGGTGTTTGCTAGCACTTTTCAACGCAGGTATCAAAGCAGGCAGGCGGCCGAATTGCAGGGGCATAATTAATTACAATATTAGCAAAACAATAGGTAGTTCGTAAGTAACGAGAACTAGCAGGAAACTAGAAGAAGGACAACAATCTTAATATAAAAAATGAAATGTCCTGACTGACACACTCACTCACTCATCAACGCACAGTCCAAACCGCTGGACCTATAGAACCACGAAATTTTGAGGGAAGCTTCCCCTTACCCCGTAGGCACCCACTAAGAATGGAATTTTCGAAATTCGATAATAAAGGACTGAAAAGGGGTGAAATATGTTTTCAAAGAATCCCTGATATATCATTAACCGGGAAAGCTGTCATAAAATTTTTAACTTCAAAATATTGCCCAAACAAATGCATATTTGCGAATTTTTCGATTTTGCGAAAGCCGTAAAATGTTTATTTCATTAATTCGTGATTTCTCCTTAACCATTTCAGATAGTGAGGTAATATTTTGTTTAAAATTATGCTTAAGTAAATATCTAAAAAGCATTTTTAGAATATTTCTATTTGCCAAGCTACTCATAAATAAAACATCTTTGGACTGTAGCCTGTACATACGAAAGAATTATCACGGCCTGCCTTTATGCATTCACTCAGGTATTGTATAAAGGCTGTGTCTCAATTCAAGAGTGTGTACACTCTCACTACCCACTCTCCCTCTCGGCCACTCTGGCTCACTTGATTCGAATTGGGACGTCTACTCTCGCACTATGCACTCGGCACACTGCATTCTATCGGCAGTAATTGTAAGTATATAAATAAATAATCTTCGCTGCGAACTACAATATATTTTATGTAGGTTATTGTTATTATCTACTATAATATATTTATTAAATACAAAAACGGCGGGTTAAAACAACGAACAATGGGTAAAAATAATTCTTAACAAACACAAATAAAATTGTTTAACCTTAAAGCAATATGGCTGCCACAGAGGGTGCGAGAGTGAGCTGCGAGGGAACATCAACGCCCACTCTCGCTCACTCTCCTATTGCACACTCTCCCTTTGAGTTGGGACAGAAGAAAGTACCCTCTGTGACGTCAAGAGTGGACGAGAGAGTACTCTTTCAGCGAGTTGGGACACGGCCAAAGTTTGTGGTGTAGAAGGGGTGGGGTTACGGGTTCGTATCCTGTGCAAGACTTTGCGATGGGAATTACTATGACATCATACAAGCATATTGCACGCACTCTTTACGCTGAGCTAAGACATAGTTCACTGTTATTGAGTACGCTAGCTGTTAAATGTCTTCATCACATATTTTATCCAGAGTTGCTGTTTACATTACATAATTTCACGCGAGCAAAGCCACAGCTGGGCAGCTATTATATAGAGAAATAAAGACTAATTAAAAACAAAGATGATCTGCAATTAAAGCACGCTCTCCGAAGTGGACTGGATAAAGCTGTTTGTATTTGTTGTTTTAATGGTATACAGAGAATATAGTAACGCCATCAATTAAAACGTTACTAAAAGTTAGTTAATCTTTATAATAGTACACACAGGCGAAGCCGCAAACGGACAGCTGGTACCTATCCATATATAAAATTAAGTGCCCCACTCATTCTTTTACTCAACACACAGCCCGAACTGCTGGACCTAGAAACGTATTGTTTTCAACGTAGCTTCCTCTCACGACGCGGCGTAGGCACCCGCTAAGGAAGGATTTTTTAAATCGGAAGTTAAAGGGGTGAAAAGGGCATAACGTGTTTTCGCGAAATTCTCGATAACTCTCTTAATATTTTTACTTCAAACATTTCGTAAGTAAATGCATATTTCAAAATGTTTAGATTTATCGAAATTCGGAAAATAAGGTGTTTAAAACCGTTAAATGTGTTTTCATTAAATCATCCATTCCTCTTAAACCACTTAAGATATCGAGGTGATCTTTGCATCATAATAGTACTCATATAAATCTCTAAAAATAAGTTTTAGGGTTTTTCAAAATTCGTCCTTGATAGCCGGTAAAAAAATTAAACGTTTTTTCAATTAATCCTCCGTAACTTCTGAACCATTTGAGATATCGAGGTGGGATTTATTTAAAAATGAAGCTTACGTAAATACCTAAAGTAACTTTAGAATTCTTCAATATTCGATTTTAAAAGCCGGTAAAAATAAATAAAACATGTTTCCAAGTAATCACCCCAAACCATTTGAGATATCGAGGTGGTTTTTACTTTAAAATGAAGCTTACGTAAATATCGAGAAACGTAACTCAGTGCTCTTTGAAATTCGACAATTACGGGTGTGAAAAGTAATAAAATGTTACAGAACTCCCGGAAAGTGAGAAATAACTCATAACTTGCAATCGATATGTTTATTTGCTCTACAAAAGGGAGTTTCTGATTATCATATATAAATGAAGATGAATTATAAACGAAGATGTTCTGCAATTAAAGTACGTTCAGCGACTGGATAAAGCTGTTTGTATTTGTTGTATTATTAACAGCTAGCTTCACATTTCTTTGCTTTCGAACATCATTTGGGGATGTTTTCTGTTTCATTACGTTCTTCTAGCTTGGTGTGCTAATCGATGTTTTTCTTTATCAGCAATATATCATTAATTTCAACGGCCCTGTTGTTCTTTGGTGTCAAAATTGCATGTTTGCACAACCAGTCAATGGGCTTCTCACTAATGTAGGATATATCAGGATATACATTTTCAGCAATTTTCATTTCTACTCTTCCTAGGCTTACAGGTATGATAATTTGTCCATCAGACTCAGGATATATTTCATCGTCAATTTTGAGTAGAAGATTAGAGAATTTCTCAGCAGAGATGTTTCTTACTTGTTAAAGATACACAGAGAATATAGTAATACCACCAATTAATACGTAATTAAAAGTTAGTTACTCTTTTGTATAGTACATGCGGGCGAAGCCGCGACGGGACAGCTAGTAACATTTGTAAAGGAAACGTTTTAGTATTCATTTGGAATGACTTCGGTAAATATTTAAAAATTGAATTCAGGATGGCTGCACATGGAATCGAACCCGAGAATTTCTGAATGCGAACCCAATGTTTGATCACTGCGCCAAGTAGTCCAGTTTATTAAACATAGTGCGTATTCTAAGATACACGTCCTGCATACGATTTCTCTTCCTTCTACGCCACCAAAAAGTATGTAAACTGGTAATAACTCTGGTATTTACTAGCCTATAATAAAATGCGAATCCGCTCAAAGTGAGGTAGGCCCCTCACAAACACACAGACACATACACAATATATTATGGAGTGTGTATGTATATATACATACAAACAGGTGTGTAGGTGTGTATACGATTTTATGTAACTTTGTTATGCATAAATACCTAAAAATTAATATTTACAAATTCAGTTCACATGGATTGGTGGTGCAGTTAATCCAAATATGTTTAAGCTAAAAATATGATTATTACGAAATAAGTGTTGAACAAATACAGAGAAAATACAAGCCATGCTCCAACACGTTTTCAATCCATATAAGGGAAATGCTCATAGAGATGTTAGGTCTACCTGCCCTATCAGGAGCATGCTTATTTTTAAAAACAAAACGAACATGTGCTAAACAAGAATCTACTTGCGTAACTAATCAGCTTTCTGTGAACAAGGTTTTTTTGTAGATAAACCAAAAATTTACGGTATGTCAAGTAGTTTTCGAAAGAAAAATTAAGTTGATTGTGAAATATTTCAGTGTTAAGTAATATTCATTTAAAACGCAAAATATTTCACGGAAACCTGCCAGCTTCAGCATAACACGAGAGGAAAATTTTACGATAAGTTGGCTAACGTACCGATTCTAATGTTACAGTCTGTTTCATGTAACTTGTCCCTATTTTGACATTTCTCTTCTGAGAACTGTGTCCGACAGTTGCATTGTTTGGAGCTTTAAACCTACCTGGCTTCCTGGAAAAGCACGGTCTCCGCAAGCCCCTGTACAGACAAGTTTCTCAGAAGTGAACTGTCAAAACACGGAACACTTACATGACACAGACTATATTTGGGAATCATAGTTCTACGCATAGTTAAGTAAAGGTGGAAAGTAAATTAATAAATAACCAAAATTGTTATAATGTAATTTTTCGTACTATGATGAAAATTTTATCAATTATCTTAATACATAAAATTAAGTGTCCTGACACACTCACTCACTCATCAACGCACAGCCCAAACCACTGGATCTAGAACCATGAAATTTTGAGGGACGCTTCCCCTTGCCCCGTAGGTAAATACTAAGCAATTTTAAATTAGATAATAAAGGGGGTGAAAAGGAGCGAAATGTGTTTTCAAAGAATCCCTGATATCCGAGAAAGCTATCATAAATTTATAACTTCAAAATATTGCCCAAACAAATGCATATTGGCGAACTTTTAGATTTGGCGAATTTCGAACATTAAGGTGGTGAAAAGCCGTCAAATATGTTTTTCCTTAATCCGTGATTTCTCCTAAACTATTTCAGGTAGTGATGTGATTTTTTTATTTAAAATTATGCTTAAGGAAATATATATAAAGTAGCCCTACTTTTAGAATTAATCGAAATGCGTACTTGAAAGCTCTTTAAAAACTATAATGTGTTTTTAATTAATCAAAATTATCGCTCCTAAACCAGTGGAAATATTACAATGATTTTTGCTTTAAAATAAATGTTACATAGTTATCAAAAAAGTGATATCATGTTTTTTTTAATTCGTCTTTGAAAGCTGTTAAAAAACAAAATGTGTTTTTAAATAATCATCCGTACCGCTTATACCCGTTGAGATATCGAGATGATTTTTTGATAAGAATGAAGCTTGCGTAAATATCTACAAATAAAATTCGGGTTTTTTTATGAAATTCGAAAATTAAAGATGTGAAAAGCAGTAAAATGTTAGGTACAGTCTCCCGAAAAAAGAGAATGATCATAGAGAAATAATTCAATAGTTGTTTCTATTTGCCAACCTACTCATAAATAAAACCTCTTTGGACTGTAGCCTGTACATACGAAAGAATTATCACGGCCTGCATTTAAGCATTCACTCAGGTATTGTATAAATTTTGTGGTGTGGGAGGGGTGGGGTTACAGGTTCGTATCCCGTGCAAGACTTTGAGATGGGAATTACTATGACATCATACGAGCATATTGCGAGCGCTCTTTACACTGAGCTAAGACAATTTATAGTTCACTGTTATTGAGTACGCTAGCTGTTAAATGCCTTCATCACATATTTTATCCAGAGTTACTGTTTACATTATATAATTTCACGCGGGCAATGCCGCAGCCGGCCAACTAGTTTGACATAAAAGATTAGTTATGCTATATGTAAAATAATTGGTAACCTCTAAAACACACTTTGGCAGCTCAGAGACTGAAATGATGGCGACAGAAATGATATGTGCTCGATGTAAGAGAAAAAGGTACAACCTGCAGAAATTTGCCTGGTTATCGTGTGGAAGGAGATTTCAGCGCTCTAGTGCTTGGGGTGACAACTACACAGAGACGATAGCGGAGCGAAATGACGGCTGACGAACTTAACGTTACATTAGTAATGTATTGTGTAAAATGATGAGTTATTGTTCGTGTTGTTTATAGTCCTATGTAAACATATTCTATGAGTCTATTGGCGACGGTTAATTACATTCAGGTAACATAATCTACTATATAAATTTGATGTTTGTTTGTCATGTTTGCCGTACTGTACCATTCATCCGATTGCAGTGTAAACTTTGTTGAACTACTGTTTTGGCGCCCTTCAAGGTTTCTGTCAAAATAATTGAAGGGGAGTGTGGCAAACGGGGCAGGGGGCAGAGGGTAGAATGGGGTACCAACAATATTTAACAAAAAAAATTTGGCGAGTTGTTGTGCGGGTTCTCGCGAAGGTTTCTAACACAAACAAATTTGAGGGAGGATGAAGGGAAGTAATGGGGTCAAAACGGAGAGAGGGGCAGAACAGGGTACCCAAAATTACGTGGAAAATAAACTTTAGAGAGCTGTGCGTGAGCCCTCAATGTTTTATGTCAAAAATAATACAATTTTTGGGTATAAGGTTGCAAAATGGTGAAAAAGTGGTGAAATTGGAGTACCTAAAAATTGTAATGACCATTGAAACGCATGCTGGGAAAGCTAGTATTCTTATAATTTGAATATCTCTGCTTGCACCATTCATTCAAACATTAAGGACACGAGTACCTATTTATGCAATTGTAGTAAGTTTTATTTTTTAAATCCTGAAAGGCAACAGCATTCGCAAAACCGTTACACAGAAATGTCGGATATTGTTTGTAGTTTGTTGGATTTTTTAAAAAAAGGTTTTTATAATTTGTCATGATTATTAACTTTAAAATAAATTAATAAAGTCGATAACTAGCCGAAATCATATAGATGTATGTTTCGATAAAATTTATATTACTTAATACAAACAATATCCAACATTTCTATATACCGGTTTTGCGATATCTGATACCTTTCAGGATTTAAAAGTAACTCGCAAAATCATCATCCATGAATAGGGACCGTGGCCTTAAATAAAGCTGCTGACTTTCTGCAGGACAGCAAATTATTTGAATTCAAATGAAATACTACGTGATGTGTAAATTAAAGTATGAACAGCTTCGGAGTGGTAGTACAGATCATATGAAAAGAGAAAGGTAGGAAAACGCAGAATGTTTAACGTGCGTGGGGAATCAATTAAAAATCTTAACAAACAAATATAGAAAGAAAAAGGGCCATACTTCTAAGTAAAATATGTGCATTTTATTAAACAATTTTTTTATTTCCATAATAAACGTTGGCGAGAGGTAAAACAAAAAATTTATACGAATTTTTGCCAAACTATAAAGTTTACATCAAACTAATACTAAAATATTATTCTGGGTAAACTCTTTTGATATAACATTTCAAATTATTCTTGGTGTATTGTGATAAAATATAAGCCGTTAATAGCGCCATGTACCGCCCATTCTCGACCAAAATAAGTTTTCTTTTTAATTTTCTTAGATTTTACACGAATACTCAACACTATTTACATTAGCATTGGTTTCAAATGGTCCAGTGTAATTCCCTCATGCCAAAATCCGGGGACCGGCCCTGCCTGGAATGGAGCCCGGGCCGTCTTGGCGGGAGGTGAGTGCTCTAGCCACTGTGCCCCTCAAATTGGAACAATAAATAAATATGTGAATCCATGACTCTCCCGTCTACGAATTCATACGTTTGTTAAAAATTCTGTATTCAGATGGTTATTTTATTACAAAGTGTCGATGTATTAAATAACATTTTAAAATATTAAATCGTCGAATCTTGTGTACAAACAATTCCCGTTATCCCATTACTTCTTAATGTTATTGCTAAATTTGACAACAAATGATGTTAGAAGAGAAATAAACAATTACGAGATGCTTTCGCAGAAATATTGCGTTAATATTTTATAACGTGGAAAAGTGTATTTTTATTTATATTTTCCATTAGAAAATACTGCTTGCAATAAAAGCAACTTTGGAATAATGTGTTCGTCAGAAGATTTAACAAAATCGTACTACTAAAGTACAGCTTTTAATTGAATACATATTTTAATAATTTTTGTAGAGTACTTGAAATCTTGTAACTGCGTGTTTCTCGTAAATTTTTATTCTCGTTATATCGAATAGTTTATTGGCAACCTTTCTTCACGCAGATATATCTTCCGCCTCTTTTAACATAAACAGGAACGAATATAGTGCAGTGTTCGAAACAGCAAATTATATGATTTGTACAAACTTTTTTATAATTTAGTTTATAGGTTTTCATATATTGCACTTTAAAGTAAATTTACAGAAGTCGTGAGAATAAAAACAAACTCCCGTACCAAATTGTTTAGCGCACGAAAGAAGAATTTAAATCACTACTTCAGTTGAATGAAAAGCAAGATTTGAGTTGATGGTGCTGTTTCTAGCGTTGTAGTGATCCTATGTACTCCTTCAGAAAAATTACTAGCATGGAACTATACATAGTACGGTAGTTTTATTGTGTTTGAGCACTGACGACACACAGTCGATATGGGATATTGCAGAAAAGTTGAACCAGGCCAAGAAGTGGACTTCAAGGTGTCCAACCAAAGACCAGTATTTAAATCTGTAAATCGACAACATTAACGGCAATGGAAAATTTTGCGACGGGTCAAAACTCGAAATATAAACACAAACATAGCACCTACATGACATTATAGCTTGGGATTTGGATTATTTGCAAGTGCGTCAATAAGCGTAGCAGATATATGTCGCAGTATGAGTTTCAATAATTATAACATTATGATTACGAACTCAACACATCCTTATTTTTATTTATTTATTTAGATTTTGTTTTACAGTAAGAAATCTAGAAAATCTACAAAATTTCGTCCATTTTAAGATTTGCCATGATTTATTCAAAACCAACCGATTGGATTAAATTCGCCTCTATGGCATAATCTCCACTATAAAACTACGTTTCTGAGTTACCCAAAGCATATTCTCATCCCAAAGCCATAAAATACAAAAGTAAGAATGAAAAACATAAGAAAATGAAATAGTATTACAAAAGCAATATAATAGTGCTGAAAATATTTTTGGACGTGATGCAATGGTTACGTTTAATACTTGCACATGGAAAAATACTTTCCGTACCACATTACATAACTACTCATGCTCCAGATCCACAAACTCTCATGGACCGTGTCGGTAGTGCAACAGCTCATAAACGTTAAAAAATAAAAAAATAAAATAAAATCAGCCAGTTCCCGTTTATTTATTTTGCGAGTAGAGTTGTCGAAATTTTCGCTTGAATAAATACTTGGCATATCACCTTTACCTTCTGTGTGTTCATGAGTGTATCTTAAAATCGTTTTACGCCGAAACCAAAGTTCCTTAAGGACGCAACTAGAACTTTTAAGTTTTTATACTTCTGGGCCGATTTTAACCAATTTTAATATTAATACACTTTATCGTATAAACTTTAATTTTAAAAAATGTTGCTGTAGGGTCTATAAACATTTCTCTGTTAAAGGATAAATGATTTCGTCTGTAGTCAGTTTTTAATGTATGACTTATTATACCTCTTCTGACATAATTCAAATAATTTTGTGAATACTTACAAGCGCCTCAGTAAATTGACAAGAAACTTATTTTTCGTATATTGGTACCTTTAACATTCAAAGTGGCATGCAGGTCACATGGTCATGTACCTTAATTTTGGAAATTGTTTTCATAAAATGCAATTACACATTGAACAAATTTTACAAATTTATAATGGTGGTATATGAGATAAAATGGAACATATATTATTAAGGTAATAATGTTCGGAAATATCGCCAATAACCCGAAAATGGCAACATAACTGAACATAGACAGTAGGCAACATGGCAGGCAATGTAACGTTATCTTTCAACAAACACATGCATTATTACATAAATAATAACTTCACACGCTGCTCAAAATGACCTCCAGCCCATGCGCGATACATAATATACAGTGCTGAAAAACGTTGTGCCGCACATCATCGAAGTTCGCAGATATGTTTGTGATGGTCTGGAATGCAACATGCATCCTGAATGTCTGTGAACTCTATGATAAACGTGCGATGGACATGGATTACATAATATTACAAACGTGTAGCAGCAGAGCGTCAAATTGGGTGGTGCACACGCTCCCATGCCTACACACGTGTTAGGCACATGCTGTTTACACTAAGTGGTTTTAGCCAGGTTACATACTACCCAATTTAATTGGTATCGCTACTTTAGGGTAAAAAACTATCTTACGGACACGAACGCCTCTATAAAATATAATACATTTTATCTCATCTACCAACAATATAAGTTTGTAATACTTGTTCGGTGCCATGTTGTATAAAAATATTACTTATCGTAACTGACCTATAAATAGTAAAACGTGTATGCTCGTTTTATTTTACTTTTCCGAAACTAGTATTTAACAACATAAGTATCACTAAAAATGTTATTTAAAATATTATTTTGAAAACATTTTTTGATATCAGAACTTTCTAAAGCACTGGCAAAAGACATCTTACGTAAAGGCAACATTAAACCATTTAGTATTACAGAGTGCCGTTGAAATATCGCCCACTTTTGTGACGTAAATAACGAAACAACGCCAGAGCTCACTGTACGTAGTCTCCTTAGCCCAAAAACAATGACGTAGGGAATACCACTGTCTGGTTCCCTCAGGATGATGACACTGTATACGTTAATGTATTAGGAGAAATGTTTTAATTGTATCTGGTCTTCTTACGTAGCGACTTCCGTGGCCGGCCCGTTCCTCCGACCCCCCCCCCTCCCCGGCATCATATATATTCTTTCTCTGAGTACATATGAAGGCTCATGTCTACAGATGTTAACATTAATGTATTATATGAGCAAACTTTCATCACTTATTAATTTCTTGAAAGTGTTTAAATGATTTTGACCTCATGCTACATAATTAGAAACATGGTTTACCGCGGGAAAACTTGACTGTTTGCTGGGTTTCAACGTACGTTCAGCTTTTAAAAATGTGACTGGCTTTCGCTTGTACGTAGAGCTGTTACCCTATTTGACTGAGCCAATAAGAGTTCAGCTGTTGTAATATGTGACGCTTATTACTTATTATTAGAGACCCCTGGTTTTCGCGAAAAGAATTTTGCCCCACTTTGTTTCAGTGACTTACGTGCACACCTACAATTCTGATTCATAATCAGTGATTGGACATCTTAGCTCTGACATGTCTTGGGGGTTTTACAGACTTGTGAAGTTGTAGTAACGTTATTGTGATTGGCAAAGTAAAATGAGAGACATCACTTCACAAAGACACGCTGCCAATAACCATGAAGTAGAACTGTAGATGTGCACGTAAGAAACTGAAACAAAGTGGGGCAAAATTCTTTTCGCGAAAATCAGGGGTCCCTACTTATTATTGGTCTACAAACAGCTACGTTGTGTTAGATGTATAACACCCAATCGTACATTTGCAAGAAACCACAGTGTTTCAAGGGTACGTTTGTACAAAATATTTTCGCGGTATACGACCATCTCTATTCATAGTATAAGTGAGTAGTCCAGTTCCAAAACTCGTCTTGTCCATCACCAAGGAAAAATTAGTTCTGAACAGTTTTGTGCAGTTTTTAGACGTGCGCTAAAGTTGACGTGATGATAGTTTCCAAAACTCGCCTTATTCAATAACAGAGACACTTTGAAAACCTGTTTTGGCCATTTTACCACAAATGGGCTTGCAAATAAGTTTTTTGTGATTGGCTCAGTTTTAGTGGAAGTGGACAAGGGCAGTTTTGTCAAAATTATCAGAAGAATGCTGCAATTTTATTCCGCAGCATTTGTTTGAACGTTAGAAATAATACAGCAAATCTGTTAAAATTCACTAGAGGATCAGACAAAACAGTGTTGTAAATCTAACAGTCGTCGTTTTCCAAGGTAAGTGCTAATAGACACGATACACACTGAACACGTGTCATCAACGAATGTGCAGGACACAAGTAGGGTATTTTGCTATAATAGAGGTCGTGCGTGATCGATAGGGACACGATTTTGTCGCGAAAAGATTTTTGCCCCACTTTGTTTCAGTGACTCACGTGCACATCGGCAGTTCTGTTTCAAAGTTATTGGCAGCGTGTCTTTGTTCAGACACGTTTCTCATTTGACTGCACCAATCAGAATAAGATTATTGTGAGTCTGTACGTCTATAATTTGCCTAGGCCGGTGGGAGTAAAATCATCCAAC
>PNEQ01011793.1:0-44612 GCA_003012365.1 Medauroidea extradentata | reverse complement strand
CGCACTAAATTGAAGTGATCACTGTGTATTGTACAGAAACTGTGTCATAGATCGTGGATATGTTAACCGGCAATAAACATTGGCAGTTTGGACCATCTAATTATACTTTTTTGTGTTATTTCTGACTGTGTTTTAACTAAGTTTCTTAAAACTCATTCTGAAGTAATCCGAATTACGTTTCACCAATACCTAATGTATTCATCTAGTACGTATAGGTATACCACTCTTGAAAATCAAAACATTGAGTAAAAATGAGTTGAATACTGTTATGTTCAAATCCTGAAATATTTGTGCAGGAAACAAGCATGTCCGAGAGTGAGCGGAAAATTTACCAGGACTGTCGTAATGCATACCTACAGGAAAACAGTAATAACACATTCAGACAGAGTAAACTAAACATTAGGGAACTGTTTTTATAACAATTTCGAAACATATATAATTACAAGAAAATTGCTAGCGCAAAGCTTAGTTACTAAAACGTTATACATAGCATTATACATACCTTGAAGTTTGAAAATCTAATATTCGTTGAAGGACTATAAAATACTGACATTTTTCTGTGGAAAGAAAAACTTGAAAGAAACTTAATGGATAAAGTGTGAAAGGTACTGTCACTAAACTCCCAAAGGTAGGGTAGTTATAGGAAAACAGTTCTACTTCAGGTGTCCATAAATTAACCAGAGTAAAGTTTGCACGTATCACAGAAGTCACGAGCAAGGTAAGCGGGTGTTGGCAGACAAACTGCCCTTTCACCTCCCCCCCTCCTTCTCCACAAAGAAAGGGAAAAAGTCATAAGATAACCAAAATCACAACGAAGTGAAACTTAAGTATTAATGAACTAAGCACAAATCCAATACCATATTCGATAAAAGTTAAATAGTGTGTACAACTGTATTGTGAAAGTTGCATTTAGCAAAATATTTAACACGAAATATGCAGGCTAATACGTAGGATGTTTTCGAACACCACAGGTCAACTGCAGCACGTGATTCCTTATTATAAACTAAGTATAAATTACGGTTTGCGTTATTCGCCTTAAATTAATATTAAGGGAGTAATAAAGCTCTGAAATTAAAATTTCAAATTAAATTTCCCCAAAACATCAGAAAATAAAGGTCATAACAAATTACACCCTTAGCCTTGCTTAATGCTATTGGGGTCTTCAAACCAACAGTAAATACTGCTTGATACCTTCCACCTTTATGGAAATAGTAGCAATGGCTACTTTTAATTGCATATATAACTTTTTTTACCGTCCCGATAGCCGAACATTTGAAGATGGTTTATTCTGCGTAAAAAAAGGTCCTCTTGTTACAACTGTCTAGGACATACCGTTTATGCTCAAAACACACTTGGAGATTCGCGCAGACACAGAGCCTAGAGCATAGACAATGCTGCGAATATGCAAGTAATGTGCTGGGCGCACAGACGATGGTGGACATCACTGTAAACAACATGCATAATACTGATAAAGTTGCAGGCCAGTTTGTTTCTGTCATTTTACGTACATATCGTTGCAGCCAGTTTTGAACGAAAATGGTGGGTCCAAGCCAGTTGAAACATGTGTGTTCTGTATGTCGTACGATTTTCGCACGGACGATGCCGCTGGTCGGCGGGTTTTCTCGGGGGTCTCCCGTTTCCCTTAACCATGCATTCCAGCACTGTTCCACACTCACCTCACGTCACTCTTCACCAGCGCTAAAGAACTCGTTGTTAAACACTGACCAAACTATCTCACATACTGTATGTCATGCGAATCTTTAAGTGCGTTTCGAGCACTAACGGTATATTCTAGACAGTTACAACAAGATGACCTTTTTGTTACACAGGTCGTACTTAATGAACCATCTTCAAATGTTCGAAAATCGGGACGGTAAAAAAGTTGTTTGCAATAAGAGTGTAAACAATCCTGCTAATTCCATAAGAGAATAAGGTGTCACGCAGTGTTTACTGTTGGTTTCAAGATCCCAAATGCATTGAGGAATGGTATAATTGTTGTTATTTTTTGTAAATTAGTTTCCAATATTTTAGAAAAAATACGATTTCAAATTTTATTACTCAGAGCCTTATTACTCCTATACGATTTAGTTAACACGAAAAGTGCAAAATATATTTTCAGTTTTTTTTTTTACAAGGAATCACCTGCCGGAGATTGTCGGTATTGTTAACAAAAAAAAAAAACTCTGTGTATTCTCGTCTAGAACAGAACTGCAGATGTTCTTCAAAACCAGCACAATAGTTCGTGATCTACAAATCTTGATCACGTGACTATGGAAATCCTGAGTACCCCAAAAGGTGATTTTATTTAATAACCACCTACTGTTTCTTTGCGAAAATACAAAAGACAAAACTGGGCTGCCGCGGAAATACGCGTATATAGGCACAAGTCACCAATGATACAGTACGTTGTTCTGCCCCATTGCAAGAAACATTTAAAAACTTGGCTCACCTGTAGTTATAAATATCCATATATCTTCCGATGATCGCCCAGTTGTCTGCTGGATAAATATATATGGCATCCTTGCCGTCGTAGTCCTTTACCAATGTTTTGGCCGCAGATACTACATGTCCTGTGTTGCTGGCAGTTATGAGGCAATTTGTGGACTTGTAGTAATTATGTTCGTCCACTTTGTACACTGTAGCATTGTAGTAGACCTGTCACAGCACAAAATACAGTTCAAGCATTAATGTTCAGGTTTCTGCAGATGTTTTCGATGACTTTATTATAGAGTTTACTTCCACAATGTTTCAAGAAATTTTGCAGCTAAACCAATATTTCATATGACACTTCAGAACAAAAAATCGGACATGTTTATTTGAACATTCGCACGCAACGGACATTTTATACTTGATTTATGTGTCTATGATATAAAATCTGTAGACATCATCAAAATGTACTCACGCATGGAATAGAATCGGTAGGGTACCTATGCGTATTTTTTTTCTATTAATTTGTATCTCACAATACAGATACTAGAAATATATTTCTCTTATGTAATTTGTGCATTGTAGTTTAAAACGAAGATATAATTAGCTCTTCAGCTGGTACCTCAAGGCGCGAGTCTAAGTTTAATAACAAACGACATGATCGTGTCCAATCGTAAGGAAGGCATCGATATTAGTCACACGCCAAGCATAAAACATCTCGTTGAGAAGACTAGCGACACCCTGCATTCCGGCAAAACATTGAGCAAGCTGTGATCAGGACATGTCAACAATATTGGACCGGTTGAGCAACCATTTCACACAAGTTGTACTATTTACTTCTAACCGTACTAAAATTTATATTTTGCAAGAGTTATACTTAGTTCTGATAACTGAGCTAAGGCAAGTCACCTGTGATACTTACCGTAAATCCTGTAACCTTGTATTTGCAGTACAGGTCTAAGTTAGTAGAATTACCAATCCATATTGCGTCTCCATCTCTCATAGCGTTGAAGGAACCGCCAAGTGAAGCACCAGTCACCTTCATCAGGTATGTAGAATTCTTTGAACAGACAAATATATTAGTAAACAGACACCATATAATACTGTATCTGCTAATAACTGTACAGTAGGAATTTGAATATACTGAAATGCACTCCCACTTTTAACGCTTGTGATCAATAATACGATGAGCTTAGCTTGTATGAAGTTAACGTTTGCTTATATACAATTGAAAATTAGACAAATTTTCAATTTGCTTCGTAAAATAAAGGGTTTGATCCCTGTTATGAGCTAAGATAACATTAAAGATAAAATATGCATGCTACAGTTTGTTATTTATGACAAAAATGTTTCTGAATTGTGGACAGGTGATGGTAAACAAAGTATTCAAAGTCGTTATTGAATATAAGAAATACTTGCAAAAATGTATTATTTTAGCGTAGATTTATATTATACAACGTATTATACTTTCATTTTATTAGGAACAGAAGTTGTGACAAAATCTGGTTCTAAACATGCCCTGGGACTGGCTCTTTCCACAGCGTACTAACTATCTAAGTATTTGGCGTTCAGAAAAGTGAAGTAACGACACTTTTGCACAAAAATGTCTTCGCTCTCTGAGACATATAGCTAACATATTAGTCTCAAAGGTCTCAAGATATTGCGGTGAGAATACTTTTGTCGATAGGAAAGTGACGTAAAAGAACGTATTTTCATTTCAGAGCTATCCGTTGATTTAATAATGCCCAAAAAAAAAAAGAATCACGATTTAAAATTAGATCTGTGGAAGAAGACTATCTCAAAGGTGTTTGGTTCGAATGAAGTAATTTTCTTGTTGAATCCGTACACATGTCGTATAGTGCACAACACATATGTGATACAAATGAGTGAAACTGGAGGCGTTTCTTATTATTCTGAAACTTGTTACGAAACTGAAATATATCTTTATATTTAAACGCATTCATATTTTTATCCTATTTTAAATTCACTGTTTACTACCATTCATTAAACCGTTGGCTATGGTGACTTTTTAACATTCAATACATTTAATTACGTAGTCAACTGTCGTTTCGCGACGTACATAAATCGCAGAATTTGCAATAAAGCCCTTCCTCTCGTGCCGTGTCTTATCTCTGTGGATTGACAATCACAGACTGGTTAGTTTCGCCTTACGACGTCAGACCAGAGAGTTTCGACAGAGAAGGGCAGTTTTCCCCAGAAATCGTGACCAAAACCCGATAATAGCGAAAAATGTTGAAAGAAGTGTTTCATTTTATGCACAAATGAATATTTCTTGCTCGTAGCTACCAATCACAGAGTATCATAAATTCATAAGCAACTACCATTACGAAGTATAGTTTAATGTTAAGCATGGTGTCGCATAAACTGTATGTTAATAGAGCCATTTATACTATCGGACGAACGATGAAACGTTAATGCAGTTATTTTAGTATGATTATGTTTTGGGGATACGGAGGGCAATTGCATTTTAAATCTATGGTGCAACATATCAGTAAGCCTAGCGCGTTACGACACATCAAACTGAAAAAATACCTATAGTAAAACGGATTGTTCATCGAGGTGCCATAGCCTCGCATCCAATTTTCTTAAACTTAAAACAAATTAATGTACGTTAATTATATATATATAACATTGTTGCTTGTACATAAAGCTAAATCTTCTATTATCTTATAGTACCTGTAAGACGCTAATGAATATCGTAAGTTACTAAAATATACTCGTGACCATCACGTTAATGTAAGTTTTGTTAAGTTATTTCAGAAATAATCACAATTTAGAATTCAGCACCACAGCACTTCGATTAAAACGGGTTTATTAAGGTACCGTAGTGAAAGTATAAGAATATAATTACAACCGTAAATAGGAATTAATAAACGAGATAGTTTTTAAGTAGTTAACGAAACCATCGTCTATAACCAACATTTATTAACATTTCTTGTCGAACTACAAGAAAACACAGTAATAATTTGTTCTAAAAAGCTCCGTGATTGATTGAGACAATATGTATGTGTATATATATATATATATATATATATATATATATATATATATATATATATACACACAATAATTTTAAGAGCATTGTCTACATACAACTAAAAATATTAAAAAAAAAAAAAAATATATATATATATATATATATATACACACACAATAATTTTAAGAGCATTGTCTACATACAACTAAAAATATTTAATATTTTTTTTTACCCTGAGGCTGCCCAAAAACTTCCTATATGGTTTTCCTTATTTAGCCACTTTACGTGCCCCTCAACAGCTCAAGGCCCTAATAAAGGAACCCGGAGGAATGGAGTTTGGAGTCGGCCAGGGCCTGTTCAAGGGACCTTCGCAGCATTCATCTATAGCTATTGTGGAAAACCCTGGACATCTGAACATGGGATCAAACCTGGGCTCTTCCAAATGTGAGGTGTTTACCACCGCTCCACGACTATATATAACTAAATACTATTTGAGAGAGAATAAGACCTACCTTGTGTTTAAAATCTGCGAAGTACGGTCGGATCGTAGCTCCGCATTTTCCTTCTATGAGTTTCGTCCTAACAATATATGTATAGTCGTCGAAAAAATCGTTCACTCTCATACTAATAGACATCCTAAATAGACAAAGATGTATCATTAGTATTATACACAGTACAATATAAATAACACATTTTTGAAGTTAGTAAAATTATTTGTAAAATCGTTAATAAAAATGTTGGGAATGTTACTTAGGCTGTTCATGACGATTTGCCTCATTAATATTGTCTTTATTCGGTCTATATCTTCCTTCAGCCCATCTCAATTAATCCGTTATTTATAATAAGTATTTCCACGTGGAAAATAAACACAATGACTTAAACTGCAGGCTAGCTAGAAAGAGAAATTCGTATTATATATATATGTGTGTGTGTGTGTGTGTGCGCGTGGGTGGGGGATTTTGCATGTGCGTGTGTGTATACATATATAGGCCTATACACATACATACCCACATACACATAATAAGTGGTGTGTTTTAACTTATTCAAGTAGTAAAAAACAATTATTTCTTCAACAGTTAAGTTCTCAGAGCTAGTGATTAAAATAATTTAACTATTTTAACCTTCATATTGTGGTTATATGTTGTATTCAACATGTTGCTGGTAAAAGATAAACCAATATTTCAGAAACATATTTTAAATTTCCTATGTTTAGGACGTTAGCTAAGATTTACGTGGGTAAGTTTGTTACACTCTGCAACGTATGCTCAAGTTAAAAATAAAAATAATTCACTGTTTCCTTAAAAATAGACATTGATTAGTTACGATTAACTAACGTGAGGTGATACTTTCTCGAGCATTCTGCTAATAAGAAAATAAGACGTAAAATAATTCCGTAACACTTTTCTGTATCTGTTCATTTCGCTTTCATTGCTTTTATGAGCCCTTGTTTCTTTAAATGTTTACATCGCTCTCTACGAGGCGGTAGGTGATGCCAACCTACCATATGTAAATACGAAATATTTCACACGTGCGTATACTCACACTGGATTGGCAGACCAAACTGCAAGCAGCACGAAGCAGACAGTATTGAACGTGACCATTGTGTTTCCTAACAATAGAACTGTTGAAATCTCTACGCTGACTAGCTAGGAAAGCGTGATGGTTTTATAGGCCGGCTCACAAGAATGTGACACACCTGCACGAGTCACCGCCGCTGACTGTTCTGCAGATAATTTTAAACATTTAACTCAGTACGAAAAGCGGTCAAATACATGCATTTATGAACTCCTGAACCTGCAATGTAACGATACAATAGTAAAACCCATAGATTATTATGAAGCTACTTGCATTTTAATTATAATTTTAAATATAGTATTATAATGTACGGTTCAGCTAAAAAGTTCATTTATGGGGACAAAGAAAACACAATTTTACGATTGTTGCAATCTCAAAGTATAAAAGGAAAAACTGACAGACTTGCATATCAAACCACAGCCCAAACAACTTGACTTAGAAACGTTAAATTTTGAGTGTAGTTTCCCTCAGAGCGTAGACGAACACAAATAGAGACATTTTCGAAATTCGACCCGCAAGTATGTGAAAAGAGCTGAAAATGTGTTTGCCATGAAACGTCAATACAGGTCGTATCCGACGGACTAGCGTAATGGTCTGTACCGTATTTAGACGCTCTTAAAATGCATATCAATAAGCAGTTTCAGAACTTTTTAAATCTCGTATATTAAGTAGGAGAAAATATGTGAAACGTGTTGATGATTTTTCCACGATAATTATCTGCATCTTTTAGACGCAGAGTTTATTTTTGCTTCGAAGTCATGATAATGAAAATTCCTACAAAGTTGGTTTAGGATTTTTCAAGTGTCGACTCCCAAGGGGTGAAAAAGTGGAAAAAGTCGATTTATTAAATCGTTTAAATATATGTCTAACCAAAGGGACTATCATCGAGATATTTACACATAGTGGATACTTAAACGAATGTTTAACATGGGATCTTAAGTAATTTCGAATTTCCATAATTAAGGGGGCCTAAAGACGTAAGTTGGGTTTGATTATTCTTTCATATCAGTCAAACCATTCCAAACATCGAAGTGCTCTTTCTTCAGGATGATGCTTACGCACATACCCAAAATTGTTATTGACGGCACAGTCATCAACGGTTGTGCTCTGGGCAAATCGTCCTTATACTACGTGTACTACTTAAATAATTCGATTACCATCTTACATGTTAGAGGCAGCTATTCCGTTTTAAGGTCAATGTTGGTGTGACTGTTAATAAGAGCCAGTTGAAGTCGGCGTAAGCGGCAAGGACAGACTTAGGATTGCTTTTCGCCTTAGAAGATATAGCTTTAGTGTTAGCTTAACTAGCTACATGTTCATTCACACTTTACAGTCGAATTACTATTTGGTGTATTTAGAGGTCCTTCAATAAAAGTAAATATTACCTGCTACGCAAAATACACGTAGGACAATCCGCGGGAGAAATGCTAGTTACTTGTACAATAACTTGAATAAATAAAAGTTTTTATACAGTTAATTAAAAACTGTTGCGCAAAATATTGTTCTGAATATGTATGTTCATTTTTATTTGTATACATAAATAATGGCATATAAAACATTTGTTAATTAATGTCGACTAATTCTGCTAAGAATGCACTTCTTTCTATATGAACATACAAAACACGCATCTAAAAAAACCTTACGGTGTGTTAATCAGTTCCGATTCTTGTCAAGAATCAGCTTTAATTTCAACAAATTTCAGTAACAATTGAACTAACAGTTAATGTGGTGAAAATAGGTCCTGTGTTACTTAATTGATAGATATTCATTCAAATTACCTCATATCATTCTTCGAAAGATTATCAACTAATATTACTAAAATTGCCCATATTGTTTGAAAGACTACATTTAAAGATTAGCTGACTTTACAAAATGTTCCAATACTGGAATATCTGATGAACAAAATAAAAGGAGCATTAATGTAGGCTCAAGATTATAACAGGGAAGATATATAAATCTGGGTTGGTTGGCACAAGAGACTATTAAGAGGTAGTGTTTATTATTATTAAAAAATTAGCACATAAATATATCATTATTAAAACAAACACTTTTCACTGAAAAAGTAACATACAAAACTGTAGTAAACATTTATTCAGCTATTGTTTTACAATAATAACAGCTTTATTTAGGCATGTGCATAAATAGCAAGCACAAATTGAAATTGCAGCTTTAATGATATCTTTGTTATAATTACTGTTGGAGTAGTTCTTAAAATTATTATTAATAATGAAATCACATACACATATATATAAATATACACACGTATGTATTGAGAATCTAATTCATTCATTGATTTAAGTTATGGCAGTAAAATGACAGGAAACTACGTACTAATACAATTGGAGCATTTTCTGAATGTCAATTTATTGTGAATGTCAACGTATTAGCTAAATCCTTGATATCTAGCAAACCCGTCGAGATATACAGTTCATTTTTGTTTCAGAATGATGATCACAAAAATAATTGCACAGTAGTTTTTAGATTTTTCTAAAAACGATCTCTCAGTACTGTGCAGGGGTCATATGTGTTTTTAAATATATATATATATATATATATATATATATATATATATATATATATATATATATAATCGATTTTGATTCGACTGAACGGGCTATCGTCGTGATTTGCACTTCAATTGGATACTTTTACAAATGTCTAAGATGTGAAATTAGAATATTTCGAAATTCGACACCCAAAGGGTGAAAAAGCGCAAAATTTGTTCTCCGTCAACGCATGATATCTATCTATCCAGCAGAGATATTGAGGTGTTGTTCGCGTCAGAGTGATGCTTACATAAGTATTTAAATATCATATGTACGTTTTTTTTGCTTTATGAGATAACTTGATTATTAAGAATAAAACTATGCTTGTGAACTTTCAAGGCGGACGATCCGAAAAAGCAAGTAAGACCAGCGAGAAATAAATTATACAGGAGTTCACGCTACAGAAACAGGTCTGGACACTTGGGTTGAAAATTGACCCTCGTATGACTGATTGGCGCCACTGGCACCCCGTTTTTTTTTTTTTTTTTTTTTTTTACATTCCGCCAATGGATCTACAAGGAGCAAGCTCGTGTCGGAGCTGCTAGGAGAACTGCTAGTACGACGCTATACTGCAATGTTAAAACAACACTTCATTACTGGTGGCGCTTTCAGTCATAACGGGATCAACTCAATAGCATTGGTAGATAGGCGAGTGTCCAGACCTGTTATTCTAAGACCGTGATCGAGACATGGTCACATAATTAATAAGTACTAACAGACGCGACAAGACGTGAATTTTTTCGTACTCGTTTTCTCTTTGGATTTTCATGACGTCGGAGATCGTAGAAGTTTGGTTACCTTGATGTTTAATAGTCTTAATTGTATTATTTGTGAGTAAATTGATATGTAAGTAACGTCACAATTTCCATTTCTAAACATTTAAATGAGATACTGACAAATTACAGTATTCCTTGAAATATAAGCGTTTGTTTGAACCAATGTCTCAAATTCCATATGGTTTTGTTTACATTCTTGTACGCCCCAAGAGCTGGTACAACAACATTGGTTAGAAAGTTCTGTTATGTCGCTTCTACTATACTTAGTTACTATCTGATGTTGAGCCTTGAATCGTCATATTTACCATTTTTAAATATTAAGCGAATGTAGAAACTAATTACAGTATATCAAGCACTACAAGTGGTTATATAAACCAATGTGTCTAATCCACGTGGTATTGTTTATATTCCTGTCTGTACGCCCTGAGAGCTGGAAAGATAATAACAATGAAAAAACTTTCCCTTTAGCTTCTTTTAGCATTATTTATTCTGTGACGTGGTACAGAACAATCTCTATGAGTCCAGGGCATGAATATTTTATTTTTTAAGTTAAATTTGTTTACATGAATTATTTCTACGTTAGGTGATGCAGTTGTTTGTAGCTCAGGTCTACATTCCGGGAGGCTCTGAGCACAAATTTCGTTAAAAATCTGCGTGCGAGAGTTCAATTCTGACACACGAAAACTGCAAATCAGATCGAATTAGTGCAATTTACACGTAGTCGTTTAAAAGGGGTAAAATGGATTGTACACATCACTTTCCACTTAGGTCCCTCGACAACATCAGCTCACATGATGTATTATCTCACTAATCCCAAGGTTGGGGCACCAAATACGTTTCCGCGAAACCTTTCCCCACCAAAACTTTCTAATGGCATTAAACGTCAAGTGAATATTTTGAAAATATTTAATAGAAGGCACCGTCACCAATGGTTATGCACAGGGTAAATCAGACGTTTTTCATTCGATTAACATCTTACATTTAAGAGTCAATAAATGCCACACTTCAACTTTGCAGTGCTATAAATAAGATCCAGGTTAAGTCGCTGTTGGTGCCAGGGACCAACTTAAGACTATTTTTCGTGCGGACAGCTATAGCTACTTATTCTGCTGCAGAGTTAGCTCAAATAGCAGTTTTTTCATTCTAACGCTTGATGATTGAAGTACCAAGCACACAGTACGGAGAGGTTTTTTCAGTTAAATAAAAATTGTCAGTTATGAATAGTAATCTCGAGCAAAGCCACGGGGGACTGCTAGTTTCTCTATAATTAATGTAATACTTGATGATTTAACACAACAGTAGGGCTATAAAATTGTTTCATTTCATGCAGACCTTAATCACAATGTTGATATTCACATTAAATTGACATTTAGGAAATACTCAATTTTACTGTATGAGTCATTTTGCATTCCTGTTATTTTACCAGCAAACTTAAATAAAAGAATTAATTGGCTTCTCAAAATAGACATATTATTTGATTTTTAATAGTAATTTTAATAAATAATCAAACTGCAATAACGTTTATACCAACAAAGCTGACCTTTGTACTTGTTATTTACACATAGGCCTAAATCACGGCCGTAGAAGAACAGGTCTGGACACTCGCCTGGATATTTGACCCCCTTGTTGTTTGGCTGTAGTTCACCAAGTTACCGAGAATATTCTGTTTTATTGGCGTTGATGTTAGGGCGGTCGGACTAAACTCCGCCCACTTCCTTTCCACTATGATAAACAATTTATCAAAACGTATTTTTTATTAATTTATGAAATACTTTCTTCGCTCACAAATTTAATAAAAGGCTCCAGCAATCTTTATTTACTTTATAAATTCAACAATAGAAAAAAGTGGACGGAGTTTGAGTCCGACCGCCCGAATTACAGCGCCAAAAAGTACGACATTCTCGGTAACTTGACGAACTACAACCAAACAACAAGGGGGTCAAGCAAAATACATTGTTAGATAGGCGAGTGTCCAGACCTGTTCTTCTACGACCATGGCCTAAATAAATCTGTCATTGTAAAAAATATATAGCTGAATAAATGTTCACTGCAGTTGTAAGTTAATTTTGCAAATAAAGGTGTTTGTTTGCGTAATTATATATTTATGTGCCATTGTTTTAAGAATAAATGCCATTGAACCTCTAAATAATCTCTTGTTACAACCACCCCAGATTTATATTTCTTTCCTGTTATAAACTTGAATATTCCACCTGTTTCGTTCATCAGTAATCCCAGTTTTTGGACCATTTGTAAAGTCAGCTATTCTTTAAGTCCATGAGCTGATTAAAAATGTGTATTATATTCAAATAATTTTGATCTTGCACAGGCCTAGTATATCTTAAGTACCAGATCTGTCGAAAAGTTAGTTTTTCAAACAATATGGGCTATTTTGGCCATGTTAGTTGATGATCTTTCTAAAAATGCTGTGAAGTAATTCGAACAAACAATAATCATTAAAATAACACAGGACCTATTTTCCCCACATTATCATTTAGTTCAATTGTTCCTTTAATTTGTTAAAATTAAAGCCAATTATTAACAAGAATTGGAACTAAACAACGCAGCAGAAGGTTTTCTTAGATGCGTGTTTTGCATAATGGTGTAGAAAGAGTGCACTCTTAACTGAACGAGTCGACATTAATAAGCTAATATTTTATGTACCGTCATTTGTATATACAAACACAATTGAATATATAATGCCAGAACAATATTAGGAGTTACATATCTTCTAAAATAACTTTATGAATATTTAATTTATTCAAGTAACTAGCATTGTTCCTGCGGATTTACCCACGTGTATTTTACGTAGCAGCTAATATTTGCTTTTATGGAAGGACCTGTAAGCACACCAAATATTAGCTCGACTAAATATATAGTTGAATAACCAAGGGCAGCTATTTTTGCCAATACCAAAAGTAGTTCCATATATTTGTCCTTACAGTTTACACGGACTACCCTGGGCCTTATTTATAGTCACACCAAAATTGACCTTGAAATGTATATGATATGTACGAATTTGGTGATAATTGTTGGCATTTAAATAATGTTAATATTTTCGCTCTATGCACATGGTGATAACAGTTATCATATAAATATTTTTTTTTGTTTTAGTGATGAATGCACTTGGTGATAATTGTTAACATTAAAAAAAGTCATATTTTTTTTAGTTATATATGCACTTGCACGCTAAAATGTAAGAGGGCAATCGAATTATATAAGTAGTATACGTAGTATTAAGACGATTTGCCCAGAATACAACATTTGATGACTATGCCCTCAATAACAATTTTGGGTATGTACTTAAACATCACCCTGAAGCAAAGAGCACTTAGATGTTTGGAATGATTTGACTAATATGAAATAATAATCAAAACACAGCTTACGTCTTACGCCCCTATCGAAATTACTTAAAATCCCATCTTGGACATTTATTTAAGTATCCACTATGTGTAAATATCGCGATGATTCTCAATTTGTTTAGACATATTTAAACGATTTATTAAAACAACTTTTTCCATTTTTTCACCATTTGAAAGTTGAAATTTGAATTATCCTAAACCAACTTTGTAGGAATTATCATATTCATAATTTTCTATGCAAAAAATAAACTCAGCAAATTATCGCGTAAAATTACCCAACACATTTCAAGTATTTTCTCCTACTTAATAGTTGAGATTTAAAAAAATTCGGAAAATTCTTACTAATATGCATTTTATGAGTGTGTAAATGACAATAGTCCTTCGGGTTCGACCTGCATCGACGATTAAAGGAAAACACATTTTAACCTCAAGCCACATACCGGTCAAATTTCGAAAAATTCTTTGTTTGTGCTCGCCTACGCTCTGAGGGACACCACGCTCAAAATTTCACGTTTCTAAGTCAAGTGGTTTGATATGTAAGTCAGTCAGTATTGCATTTCATACAATGAGATTGCTAAAATTGTAAAATAATTTTTATTTTACCCCCATAGACGGTCCTTAGCTCAGCAACATAATATAATATGACATAAAAAATTAACATTAAAACACAAGTAGCTTTAGAATATTTTATGAGTTCCATTATTTTAACGTTATCGTGGCAAGTTCAAGAGTCCAGAAGCGTTTGTCTTTGACCGCTTTTCGAACTAAATTAGATTTTGTATAGGCCACAGAACAGTCAGCAGCGGTGACACATTAATGTGTCACATTGTCGTTAGCTGGTGTATAAAACTCTCACGCTTTCTAAACTAATCATCATAGAGCTGTTAACCGTTCTATTGTTAGTAAACAATTGAAATGGTCTCGTTCAATACTGTCTGCATCGTACTGCTTGCAGTTTGGCCTGCCAGTCCAGTGTAAGTATACTCACGTGTGAAATATTTTGTATCTAGATATGGTAGCTAAGTATCGCCTAACGCCTTGCCAACATATAAGAAAACATCGGCCCAAACAGACATGGGAAGTGAAAGAATTAGATACAGACATTAAAAGGCATTGTTTTAGGTCACTTTTTCTTATCTGCAGAAAACTCAAAAAAGTATCATCTCACCGCAGTTAAATCTTACTAAACGATAGCTATTCTCACGAAAAATAATGTTATTCTTTTTAACTTGAGCAACCAGTGCAGTGTGTAATAAACTTAGCCTCGGGAATCAAAGTTAAAACAATGCACGTATAACTTTTTAAAGAAGTTGGTGAAATATTTATTAACTTGTGAGACATTACTGACATATTTATTGTCGCTAGTAACACTACTAATTTACTAGTTACGAGTTGAATACAATATTTTTACTTCATGAAGATAAGATTATTTTAATTATTTTATTCACTATCGCTGAGAACTTAAAATGTTCAAGAAAATGTGGTTTCTTATTACTTGAATAAGTTAAATCAGACCAGCCATTACACATATGTGTGTGTGTGTCTGCGTGCATGCATGTTTGCATACATATGAACGTGAAACTATGTATGTACTGTACATACACGTATATAATTTACTACATATATGAAACATACGAATTTATTTTTCAAGCTAAATTAAGATTTTCGAGTATATTATTTATGAAGAAATGTTTATAATAAATGACAGAACTTAATTAATATGGCCTGAAGGAAGGCATGGTCTGAATAAAGACATCAATAAGTACACATATCATCGTGAACAGCCTAGAGTAACATTCTTGAAATTTTTTTTTGTATAAAAATTTTACAAACAGTCTTACTAACTCCAAAAAATTTAAATTTAACTTCGTACTGAATGTGATAATGATACATCTTTGTTATTTCAGGAGGTCTATTAATATGAAGGTGAACGATTTCTACGACGCCAGCAAATATGTAATTATGAAGAACCTCGTAGGAGGAAGATGTGGAGCTTCGATCCAGCCTTACTTCGTAGATTTTAAACACAAGGTAGGTCTTACAGTAAATTTGTCTTTGATTTGCACATATATATATATATATATATATATATATATAGTATCAAGTCGAAGTGGTGTAATTCAGGACTCAATGACCTACGCGAATAAATCCCATGCAATCTAATCAATCGCACTGTATTTAAGAACAAATTGTTTCCTATGTTTTGCACGTTGTTCGAAGTTCGACAAGACACGTTAGTAATAGACGACGGTTTTGTTGACTTCTTAAAAATCTAACTGGCTTATTATTTCCTATGTACTGTAAAAATCATATTGCAATACTTCCGCTACTAAAATAAAATGGTTTTATTGTAGGTGCAATAAGTGTTACATTATAACTGTGATAATTTGTGAAACCGTGATAAAAACTTATTTTAACGTGATTGACACATGAATATTTATGTAAGTTACGATATTCATTGCCATCTTGCAGTTATTGTAGGCTGATAGAAGTTTCAAATTTATGTACGGGCAGCAATGTTTTTTTTTTTAATATACTAACACCAAAACATCAATAAATTTATTTCAAGTTGAAGATAATTTATTGCAAGGCAATTGCGTCACTGCTATACAGGTTATCCTTAATTTATATGTCTCCTAACACACTATGCTAACTAATATGTTGCACCATCGATTTGAATTTTCATTACGGTGCGTATCTCAAAATTAACTTTTTACTAAAAATAATTGCATTAATATTTTGCAGTTTGATTGATCCGGTAATTTAAACGGCCTGGTTAACATACAGCTTAGCCTACGACACCATGTCATAACATTATACTTAACTTCATAATCGTAGCTGCTTACATTAAATACAAATTTACGCTCAAAATTAATCTTTCCTTTCCACATTTCTCGCTAATCTACGGTTTTTGTCACATTTCTTGAGAAAAACTGCACTTCTCTGTCGTAATCATATTGTCGCAATTGTTGAACATGCATATCATTGTATGTATGATATCAAACTGTTTGGAGTGTGTGATGCACATTTGACTTTAGCGGAGACCACGGTCTATGAAGGTAGAGGTCTTGACACTGAGGAATAAAATGTGACTCCTTTCTTGTCGTCGAGCGCTAGTAGTAATTTGGTGGAAGATTTGTCTTGTTTTTGTATTTGGCTTAGCTTAAAATGTGAAGTTGTTACCGGAATTGCGAGTGTTATATCGAAGAAAAAATGGGAACATAATTTTGTACTGGAACACATTTTTTTTAACCATAAAATTCAGTTTTTCAATCTTTTACATATAGATGCACATTGAAACGATTCCAAAATTTTTTTGGGCACGAAATGATGGTTTTTGTTCAAATGGGTTAACTAAAACAAAAATATATAATATATTTTTTCAGACTACTTTTATAAACAGTTCCACACGTGCCAATACATTTATGGACACGGAACATGTATGCACTATATCAGCTTACCTTATTAACATTATTTTACATAAATAATTGCAATAAAATGTTAAAACGCGAGATGCAAACAAGACAAATCTTCCACCAAATGACTACTAGCGCTCGGCGACATGAAGGGGTCACTTTCTCTTACTGGAGAGCATAGGCAGTGTCAAGACTTCTTCCTCTTAGACCGTGCCGGAGACACAGATACTCATAGTTCTGACAAGCAAAACTTTCAATGTCCCCCGACTTACACACTTGATTTAAGTTCGTACCGAAATTACACAGAATGTTACCAAACACAATGCTGAATCTGGACAAAAGTACCAAGGAAATTAAACGACACCGAAGGAACATATTAGAAATATTCTCGTAGTAAACTGAACCATTTTAACGGACACACGCTGTTGCGAGCGTATGTTGCCGAGTTGAAGAAAATCCCAGAGTTACACAAAATAACTATTTTGTCTTCTTGTGGGATTTTCTGCAGTTTAGAAACATCCGCTTACGACGGCACATGTCCACAATAATGGTTCAGTTTATTATTCCGACACATTGCAGGAATCGTTAAAAATCAGACTGTAAGATTATTTCTACGAATCAATAATAATTTACTACATCGGTGCCACCACTAGTGATGGGTTCGCTTTAAAAAACATTTTATATATCACAGCAGTATTAACTCATAATGACATATATGTTCATGAAAAATGTTTAGATTTTAACACGCCCATTTTGCAAGAGGCGTTTAGTTATTTTTTTTAAATATCACAGTAGCCAGTATGTTCCAACAGTTGTTTGGTGTATACGTAACGATTTTCACAAACATTGCCCGAGTTAAAAGGCTCTCTAGCAACTTCCACACTCAGCAGAAAAACAAAATACTGTTTAACACGTTATTTTGGTTAATGAGTTGGCTTAACTGCAAAGTCTGATGACTCTTATTTTGTTAAGTAAATTTCGGACGTCTCAACTATAGAAAAAAGCAACGAAAACGCATAAGTTCGCAGATAACTAATATTTAGAGCCGCGATTTTATGGCGGAAAAATTTTGCACAATTTGGTTTCAATGACATGTTCACATCTGCAACTCTGCTTCATGGTCAGTGATTGGACGTTTTAACTGTCACATGTCTTGAGGTTCTGCTGACAAATCACAGGCGTGTTGCATCACAATAGCCTCATTGTTATTGGTGCAGTCAAATGAGGGACGTGTCTGAACAAAGACACGCCGCCAATAACCGTGAAGTGGAGCTGCCGACACTGAAAGAAAAGTATTGTTGTAGGTACCATACTTCTGTTAAAATAGGGACAACATTCCAGTTAGGTTGTTGTTACTATCTGCATCGTTCCTATAACAATCTGTTCTGTAGAAGTAACAATATGTTCTGTAGTAGGAATACAGGGCACTTTGTTTTACAGAACACTTTGTCACTTCTACAGAATAGGTCTAAGTTAAAATAGGAATAATGTACATATTAATGACAACCAAACTGGAATGTTGTCCCTATTTTAACAGAAGTATGGTACCTACAACAATACTTTTCTTTCAATGGAAGTGCACGCGAGACACTGAAACAAAATGTTGCAAAAAACTTTTCTCGTCAAAATCGAGGCTCTACTTATATTACTATAGTTAGGGCCCGGTAGTTTTTGCGAAAAAATTTTTGCAGCACTTTGGTTTAGTGCATTACGTGCGCATCTGCATCTCGGCTTTGTGGTCAGTGATTGGGTGTCGAAACACCCGGCGTGTGGAGGTTAAACCCGCAAATCACAGACGTGATGTGTTATCCATGTACTGATTGGCACAGTTCAATGAAAAAAGACTCTACACAAAAACACTCTGCCAATAATCATGAAGTTGAGGTGCAGGTGTGTACGTAAGGCACTAAAACAAAGTGTGGCAAAAATTTTTTTGCGAAAACTACCGGGCCCTAACTACAGCGCAATGCTGGAACATTGCAGACTGATGTCAGTAAACAGAGATAAGGCACGGGACGAGAGGAGGGGCGACAGTACAGGTTCTGCGATTTACACAAGTCGCTCGAAGGAACTTATACGACGATTGACTACATAATTAAATGACTTGAGTGCTGAAAATCCAATACAGTCAACTATTTATTGAATTATATTAAATAGTGAATTTTAAATAAGACAAAATATGAATGCGTTTAAAATAAAAACCAATTTCAGTTTCGTTTCACTGTTTTGCATCACAAATTGCTTGTGAACTATATGAATTGTGTACGGATTCATCAAGATAATAGCTACATTCGAACCAAAATCTCTGAGATCGTCTTCTTCCGCGGATCAAATTAAAAATCATATTTCTGTTTTGGAGATAATATTTAATTAACGGATAACTCTAGAATTAAAATGCGTACTTTTACGTCACCTTCCTCTCCAAAAAAAATATTCTAACCGCAATACGATGAGACATTTGAGGCCAATATTTTGCAATATGTCTTAGGGATAAAAAAAAATTTGTGCGGAAGTGTGGTACTTTACGTTTCTGAAAGTCAAATTCTTATATATTTAGCACACCGTGTAAAAAGCCAGTCTCAGGGCATTTTTAGAATCGGATTTTTCCATAACAGCGGTTCCTATAAAAATGTAAGAATAATAAGTTATGTAATAGAAATCTTCACAAAAAAAGCGTACATTTTGGAAAGTATGCATCAAATTCAGTAACTACTTTGAATGCATCGCTTATCGTCCCCTATCTGCTTTTCAGAAACACCTATAGTAATAAGAAACTAACCGTAGCATGATTACGTTATCCGTCATGTCATACATCAGTGTAAAATAGACATTTAAACGCTTTCTTCTACGGCGAAAACTGAGAGCTTTGATCATTTTCAATTGTTCATAAGCAAATGTTACCTTCACACGCGCTAATATCATAGTATTAGTGATCACAAGCATTACAGGTGGGGTTTTGCGGCATTAAATTTTTTTTATTTCGTTGCATATTTTCCTCTATATTTAATTTAGATAGCATTTCCTCAAACACATTACAGTAACGACAAAATTTCTTTTCCGATATTTCGTCAATCACGAATCTCTGTTAGAACGTTCATTACACGATATTTATTGTGAAAAGAAGACCTGGGTAATGCGTTCCGTTCCATAGACTAAGTCTGTCATATATTTGGGCAAAAGTATAAGTGTCAAATGGCACTAAATTTGCTGCATTAGGTACCAACTATTCACGCAATTCAAAAGATGTTTGATATCGGTTTCACAATAAATCATTGCCTCTATACATCGCGCGATAAATTGTCCGTTTGCTAGGCTTCAAAATAACATGTCCTTATCTGACGTTCTTACTTTGTTATTGGCGTGTCGCAATCTGACTGGGCTAAGTGTGGTGCGGTACTACTGAATAGTTGCTATTCGTCCTTACACAAATACATTATCATCCACCTAACGTAACAACTCGCAGGCTGCTACCACAGAATATTTAAGAATACAGAAGTGAAATTGCCGGTAGGCCAGCGAACTCAGTCACACACGCCAGCAAACTGGCTTCCCTGGTCTGTACTATTACTATTTAGCCCGTGATGCTACACCGTTTACCAAATACGTTGGCACGAAAGATCATTGTAATTTTTCACTACCTCTAATGTTGGTTTACAGTTTATGGGGCAAGTCAAGTTAACACTAGTGTCCTTTATCAGAAACCCTTTCGTCCGAAACAGAAATTAATAAATTTTGCTGGTAGACGACCGACATAGTGACAACAATTATGTATTTTATTAATTATTTTTTAATAATATTTAATTTTCTCAACAAGGAAATATTTCCGACAGTATTAAAACTGTAAGCAAATATCCAACAAATCAGAATAATACTAAATATTACTTTAAATAGCTGAGGAGGTGTATGGTTTTTAGTTTAGGTACTGTGGGAAAGCGTGCGTACTTATGTATGCATTCTAGTTTACATGGTGCCGGGTTAAACATTTATATACAAAGTTCCTTTCCTTTTTCGGAAAGTGCATTTCAGTACATTCAAATGTATACTGTCTACTTATCAGACTCGGTATTATATGATGTCTGTTTACTAATATTTTTCTGTGCAAAGAATTCTACGTACCTGCTGACGGTGACCGGCGCCTCGCTAGTTAGAGGTTCCATCAAGGCTGAGAGAGATGGAGACGCAATATGGATGGGTAATTCTACTAACTTAGACCTGTACTGCAAATTTACGGTTACAGGAATTACGGTAAGTATTACAGGAAATGTACCTTAGCTCAGTTATCAGAACTAACTGTAACTCATGCAAAATAAGTAGTTATATTCGGCTAGAAGTAAGTTGTAAAACTTGTGTGAAATTATAGCACAACCGGTCCAATGCTGATGACGTATCCTAATCCCAACGCTTGCCCAACATTCTGTCCGAATGCACGGTGTTGCTAGTCTTGTAAGCTAGGTGTTTTATGCGATAATATGTTGTGTGTCATCTAGAATTGCTTGACACGGGATTAATACCGATGACTTCCTTGCGAATGGTTAAGAACATAACGCTTTCAGCTAACTGTATCTTCGCTTTAAAATGCAGTACTTAAATTATGTAAGAGAAATATATCCCTTGTAACTATACTGTAAGAAACAAATTAATCGAAAAATATATAAAGTGACACCCAGCCGTTTATATCCCATGCGTGAGTACATTTTGACGACGTCTAAAGAGTTATAAAGAGAGTACAATTTTAAAAAAATAATAATATCGCTAACACATAAATTAACATTAAAATTTTATCTGGTGTTTACAAAAGGGAAAATAAACCTTTCCGATTGTTTTGTTCTGAAGCGTCAAATGGAATATTAGTGTAACTGCAAATTTTCTTGAAATGTCATGAAATTAAATTCTATAATTAAGTCCTCTCACATATGTTGAGATCTGAACATAAATACTTGAACTGTTTCTTATGCCAGGTTTGCTACAATGCTACCGTGCACAAGGTGGACGAACATAGTTACTACAAGTCCACAAGCTGCCTTATAACTGCCAGCAACACAGAGTACGCACTATCCACGGCGAGAAAAATGATAAAGGACTACAACGGCTCGGATGCCGCACATGTTTATCCAGCAGAAAAATGGGCGCTCGTCGGTATATATGTGGATATTTATAAATACAGGTGAGGCCTGTTTTTGAATGTTTCGTACAATGGGACAGAATAACATACTGCACTGCTGTGAACATACGCGTACATAGGTTTACGTCCACAGTATTTATGTAGCCTAGTTTAGCCTTTGTTCTAGTATATCAAACAAGCAGTACGTGGTTATTTAATAAAATCATCTATTGGGGTAGGCGTTAGGCTACCTTAGTGCTCTAACTGCTTAGTTACATTACTAAGTTGTAAAAAGTGCGAGCAGTGAGTTATGAATAAGGCCTGGTAGTTTTCGCGAAAAAAATTTTGCCCCACTTTGTTTCAGTCCCTTACGTGCACAACTGCACCTCAACTTCATGGCTATTGACAGAGTGATTTTGTTCAGAGTCGTTATTCATTTGACTATGCCAATCAGTACATGGTTTACTGTGACGCATCACGTCTTTGATTTGCGGGTTTACCTCCTGACCCTGGGTGTTATGACATCCAATGACTGACCACAAGGCAGAGATGCAGGTGCGCACGTAAGGCACTGAAACAATGTGCTGCAAAATTCTTTTCGCGAAAACTACCGGGTCCTAGTTATGAACTAAGCTCCGGCCACAGGAGACAACTAACAAGTAAGGAAAGGAATATTTCACGAGTTCAATGACCTACATGTTATAATTAGAGCCCACGATTTTTGGTGAAAAGAATTCTGCAACAATTTGTTTCAATGCCTTATGTGCACATATGCAGCTCTGCTTCGTGGTCAGCGATTGGCTGTTTGTAATTCTCAGCGTCTCGGGGTTTTACCCGTAAATCACAGACGTGTGGTGTCGCAATAACCTTGTCCCTGCTGGCACTAGTCAAATGAACCACGCCTACATTCTGCCAATACTCAAGAAGCAGAGCTGCATTTGTGCACACAAGGTATTGAAACAAATTGTTGCAGAATTCTTTTCACCAAAAATCGTGGGCTCTAGTTATAACCCACCGTTCTGTGTATACTCAAGCCCCGACCATTTGACAATTAGCTGCTACTCACTGCAACAACAGACAACGTACGAATAGCGGGCACTCTAGTGTGCTTATGATAATGAATTCAAATATGCGCGTTATTTTACTCGTGGAAGTTTCCTTTCCCTACAAAAAAGAGTACTACAAATCCGTAGTCCATAATTTTCCACTCCATAGTTTTCACGTTGACAAGAATTGTTTGATTAAAATTATGGAAATACATGTAAAAAATACGAGTAAGTGGCCTGCATTAAGTATTTAAGTATTTTTGTGCTTGCCTTCTCAGATTTCATTAGTCTTTTGCTTAGCGTGTGAGGTTTCACGACATTAAATTGAGATTTACTGTTATTTTTTGCATAGTAGAACATAGGGAACAAATTCGTGTGAGTAGGTGCAAATAAAATTTTGGCATGCAGCAAGTGAAAGTCACTCTTTTGTTTCTTTCGTATGTCCGTTCAACATAAAATTTATGTACTGTTGCCCATTTACTGAAAGGAAAATACGTACAAACATTTTGAAGACTCAGCCGAGAAAAACTAACGAGGAAAAATATTGGGGACGGAAAAACTGTATCAGTTTTTACGGGGTGCCTGTGTGTGTTTTCAGCAAATGGAAAATATCTGCATCGTGCCCTGGAGCCCAGAGTTGCTTGGTCACAGAGGTGATCAAGGCTGTCAAGCAGGTCGATCTTGTGTGGAAGCGAGATGTATTCTATGTAGTCTTAGCTGCGTGCGTCCTTGATGCCTTGCATGAGGTCGAAGTATGCGACTACATCTTCGATTAGATTCTCCGGTGAAGAACAAGTACATATTATTTCGATGATATCCAGAAACGTTGTGTGTGTTTTTACTAATATGGTAATGTTACTATGATCTGCATAATAATATTGAAGGAATGATATAAAATTGCTTCTACAAAAAAACGTTAGAAACTTTACATTCCAATAAAAGTATAATTATAAGTTGTATGGATTAAGTTGTCATTATTACCTTTCATCCTTTCCCATTAAAATTATTTTTTTTAAGAAGCATTTCGATTCAAAGTTTCATATTGTTCGGTTTACATAGAAGTGAATTATTTGTAAAAAATTTTTTAACTAATGGCATTAATTTATTATAGTTGAATAACACATTAATCTGTTGTCCAGATATGTTAAAAAAAAACATAGAGCCGGTAATAATATGAAATGTATTAAGAGCAGATTAGTGAACATACAACATACGTTTGATGATACGTTATATGTTTTTATTATGTCGTCGATATATTTTAATACAATTTTACATTATGTTATTCTTCATATTCGGCAAAATTCGTTTCCTCATAAATTAACACATCTATTCCCAGTGATAGATGCATTCCTATAAAAAAAACATTTTTCCCCCTCTCTTAATTAAATCACACGAGTCAACGCAAAATAAATTCACGTAAATATTTCTGAAGTTTTTGTCCTAAATCTGTAACAATGCGATGAGCAACAATATTTAATTTAATGTGATGCCAAAATGTTCAAATTACAATAATAATTCTAAGTGTTACAATTATTATGGAGCTCGTTAAACACAGACAAAATAAAGTTTTACAAGACGTTAGAAGCATAACTGATAAGCCTACTTTCCTCGAAGTGGGCGCAAATAAACTTTAATTTAGTTATATGATAAACGAAATATACAAAAGATAAGTCAGTTTACTATGTGATACACGCGTACTCATTTTGAATAAAATGGGGGAAATTCTTTTTTGGAGAAATATTTTTATCATAAATGTAATAAATCGCTACAGTGGCTATGTAGTACTGTGCTAATAATATAATAATGGTCACCATATTGAAAATATAAACACAGGAAGAAGGAAGTACACAAAATTCAAGTCAGCTTTGTATGTAATATATGAGTACCAAGTTTGATGAAATTCTGAAAATTATTTCCTAATATACGTGATACTATGCTAAATATATAAAAATTACCACCATTTTGAGAATGTGATTACTGGATGAACGAAATACACAGTATTCAAGTCAGATGTGTATGTAGTAGGGCCACGACTTTGTCGCGAAAAGATTTTTGCCCCACTTTGTTTCAGTGTCTCACGTGCACATCGGCAGTTCTGTTTCAAGGTTATTGGCAGCGTATCTATGTTCAGACATGTTTCTCATGTTACTGCACCAATCAGAATAAGATTATTGTGAGTCTGTAAGTCTATAATTTGCCAAGGCAAGTGAGAATAAAATCATCCAACCACAGACGATGTAGCAGAGCTGCAGGTGTGCACATGACGCATCGAGACCAAATGTTGCAAAAATCTTTTCGCCATAAAATCGCGGCTCTGGTATGTAGTGTACGTGTTCCAAGTTTGGTGAAATTCGGAAAACTTTTCCTTGATCCAAAAATGTTATAATGGCCGCCATTTTGATAATATGATAAAGATTTAAACGCACACAGACACACAGACTGGAAGGTTAATACATAACGCTACCTTCGGAATGCAGGCTAAAATTTAGCAGGCGATCTCAAATTTAAAATATTTTAAAACCATCTAATACAAATTTAAATTGTTCTGTGTTAACTGTTGTTTCAACATATTGCAAGGAACTTGCTTCAAAATGCTTGCTTTCGGGACTGAGCTACTGAACTATTTTTCTGGTTTATGCTACCTACGATTACATTATATATCTCAAAGACCAGCTTGAGTGTAACACTTCTCAGTGGACCGACTGGTTTATAGAAGTTGGATGGTCTTCATTTAGATAGGATTGTAGGTATACGTGATTACGTCGTGTCAACAACAAGGTATTTATAAACAATTTTTGACGCTGTAATATCGAACAGGGAGTATAGTGGCCATTACCTGTATTGAAAAAAAAATGTATTTGTAAATGTGAAATTAACCCAGGTGAACCAAGAACATAACCTGATCCTTTGCGGATGCTAATACGGAGTTTTAGCATTTACTCTCAGACTTAGGAACTGAACTTATACACTTTTGTTTCGTAAATTATTTCCGCTGCAAATAAATGTGCTGCATCCTGTGCAAGAATTGCTATATCGTCAACTAATATGTACATTACAAAATACCTGACGGCAGAACATTCTGTAGTCGATAAATTGCCTTGCAGCATTTAACGATTTATTTAAATAGTACTTCACTTCCTCACCTTCTATAACCAAGTTATTGGAACAAATAAATATGAATAGTTTTAACACAAACTTCAGGACTCTAAACAAAAACAGAGTAATCTGAAAAAAAAAAAAAAAAAAAAAAATAATGCTAGCATATTGTGAACGTGGTTACATTCAATATTTACTGACCAATTTTGTATGTTGATAAACTGTTCAAGCATTCTATTATGTACAGATACTAGCACAGGTTTTGCTACAAATGTGAGGCGAGTAAGGGAGCACGAGAGGAGGCGAGGGTGTGAAAGGGTGCGGCCGACCTCCCTTGATTAAACCTGAGGTTACGAATTATGTTTTCCGTACCCTACCCCTCCTTCTTTTCCCACGTTTACATTTATATTTAGCAATCGCATTCGTTTATTTGTAAGGTAAATTTGTAAACTATCAAACTCGAAGTGTCAAATCACATTTCAAGAGAGTTTTTTTTAATGTCCTCCCCTCTTCCCCTCCTTGACACAAATAATATTTGGCATGCCCGTACAAAGGAGTAGGCACTAAAACGGGAGAAATGTTGCGCTCGCATGTTTGGATATGCTATAGTCGGTTTTATAAACTTCAGCTACGGTAGAAAGTAGGCTTAATTGTAAGTAATTGTAATAGTTGGAAGTGAAAAATCTTCACAGAGGCACGCGATAGTTTTCGATGACAACGAAAGTAAAACCATAAATGTGGTCATTCAATGTTGTGATGACGATACAAAAAAAACGCCATCGCATTGTACCACGACAGAGAGCAGCTGCAATAACAGCCTAATATACACGAGTTAGTAGTAAAAGATTTTTCTGATGTATCTTAATTACCAGCTGACAGTGGCTAAACTAGAAAATACACACAATATCCCTGAAAAATAAATTTTTCAGGTATGTTAGCCTGTATTTTAATGATAGTGTTTTTATTTAAATTAATTTAACTGTCATTTGTTAATTACGAAGGATCTGCTACGAAATTTCTCTTGAAAACGTAAAAAAAAACTGTTCATTGCTGCTTCGAATACTTTAAGATGTGATTATACACGACACGTGTTTTTTTTCTCGAAAAAAAAAAACTATAACATGTTTTAAAATAACATTTCTTTTTAATCTAAAAAATGTGTTTTTGAGCACTGTAATAACATTCTCCTTTATTTAGAGAAACATTCAAAATTAAATCACTGAATCAAGTATACATTAGCAGTAATCACGACACACATAACAACCAACAACATTACATCATTGGCGTCGAAGCTCTTCAAACTGACGACATAAAAGGTAATTTTTTGGTACAATCGTATTTCAGTTACAAAATGGAATTTAAATTTAACAGAAAAGTAGACAATATAAAAATTAATATGATGTATGGGCTATAGCGCGCTCTGAAACGGGTACGCTGCTATTCACGATGACTTGACACCAGAATTAATAAGCCTCGGTGCCCGAACTTCTTTGCTACGATAAATACGGCCATGCACGCTAAGTTTTTTGTTCGTCTTACCTGCGAGGGTCAGACTTGCTCATATAGAACACCAACGCTTGTTTGGGTGATACATGGGTTACTGTGCAGGTATTTTTCAAACGTGAGCCAAATCAGACTGCGGTTGACTTTGGACTGCGTGTGCATTTGGTTCGGACGAACAAAACGTGAACAACGTAAACGTGAGTGCGTGCGTGTATGTATGTATGTATGTGTATGTATACATACACACACATATATATATGTGTGTGTGTGTGTGTATAGGCGATTGCGCAAACGTGAGTAATGATTCAGGGGTTAAGCACGAAGTTTTAATTTGGGCACTGACTTCACTGTTCATTATTCGAGCAACACACAACCACATACGAAACTGAAAACCTAGGACAAGCCCAAGCGTGCGTGTCTGCCTTGAGACAAAACACCAAGGATACGTTAAAATAACGCTGATTTCACTACTTCACCAGTTCTGTTATTCTAACGTCCTCTATTGTTCAGGTACTGATGACGAGTACTGAAGGTCACTCATTGTCTGTCATTTTCTTTCTTTATGGCCCTGTGTCCCGCCCTCCATATGAGGTTACGTTTACTGACGACTGAGGCCGTGGCCGTGTCTCAATTTAAGGGGACGGTTCACCTCAGTTTTCAAAGTCTTTTAATATTTTTATATTTGTACAATATATTTGTTTTCTTGTTTTAGACATAAATTGCGATTAAATCTTCCTCTTAGAAAATTTTTGTATCTCTTATAGTTTCTGCATAATGCGTCGTAAACGTCAAAATTTGCACTTCACGGTTTTATGCATCGCCACTAAAACTAACTGACATAACAAACCGAAAAAATTCACAGTGAATAATAATGTTGTAGCCTGTGATTTGACATATATAAAACCAAAAAAATATATAGTTTTGTATTTTTAAAATTTTTTTGAAATTTTTAAATTATAATTTTGAAATTCAGCATTTTTATTAAATACAAATTTTTTTTGGTATTTATATATGTCAAATCATAGCCTACAACATTGTTATACAGTATGAATTTTTTCGGTTTGGTATGTCAGTTGGTTTTAGTGGCGTGCATAAAACCGTAAAATGGAAATTTTGAAGTTTACGACTCATTTGGCAAAAACTATAAGACATACAAAAATTTCCTAAGACTAAGATTTAATCGCAATTTATGTCTAAAACAAGAAAACAAATATCTAGTGCAAATATAAAAATAAAAAAAAAGACGTTGAAAACTGAGGTAACCGCGCCCTTAAAGAGTACTCTGCTGAGAGAGCACTGTTTCGCATAAAAACAAGAGAGAGCTCTTGTTTGCTCTCTGGTGCTCTCGCTCTCTTCAATTGGGAAGATGCTCTCTCGTATTTGCAAACTAAAGATGCAAAGGTTTATAAGTATGTTACATTTTCAAAACATGTTACAAACACATTAAATACATGCGTGGGCAATTAGGGATAGTAACTTTTATAGTAATAGGCGTTGTATTTGGAGTGGTGTATAGCTGTTCATTGGCAATGTCAAAAATTTTTATTTTGTGTATTTAAATGCATATTAGAGCCGAAAATTGTAACTTAATTTCTCGCCATAAGTTACTGTCCACTGTAAATAACTATTTGTGCGTAAATAATAAAAAATATTTGCAATACATGATGCTCGTTTCGTCTTTGATCTCAAACTATAGTTGTAATCAAGATGGCGTACACCAGAGAGCACGAGAGAGCGAGAGCGAGTACACAACTTCGTTCCCTCGCTCTTTCGTACTTTCAGCGAACAACTGAGTCAGGCAGAAAAGCGCTCTCTCTGACGTAGTCGTGACGTACTTGTGACAGCCAGAGCACGAAAGAGCACTCTTTGGGTGAATTGAGACACGGCCTGAAACTAATTTGAATTCTGAAGTGCGTATAAAACATTTGTATAATATTTCCGTTTCACTTCATTTCCCTGTAGATAAGCCTCTCACGTAAAATAGAGACATATGAGTTTTTCCAAAAATAAATATAACAAACCACTCGTAAGATTTAATTGTCTTCATATAATATGAAGATGTGACATTCTGTAAAGTATCTAAGCGAAGTGGAAGACTTGAAGCACCCTAACATTTATGCGAGATCCCGGGTTTAACTCCCGGTCTGCAACGTCTTAATTTTCGTTTACCACTCTTGTTCTAAATCACTCCATGCGAATGCAGAGACGATTCCTTTACTAGGCATTGACAAAGATTTTCTACACGGGATTTGAAACTGCAGTAGCAAATGAGATATCTGTGGAACAGGCTTTCGCGACCATTGTCGTAATTTTCTTGGCTTTTGGGATTGAGCCGCGTCTTGTGTTGCTTCTTGGACAACGTTTCGGCAGATCTTGCAGCTGCCATCCTCAGGTGGATGCAGTCTAATCCTGCATCGACCTGAGGATGGCAGCTGCAAGATCTGCCGAAACGTTGTCCAAGAAGCAACACAAGACGCGGCTCAATCTCAAAAGCCAAGAAAATTATATCTGCGGAACGCAAGAAGGGACAAACTACAGGGTTGTGTTGCATATCGTCCTAATAAACCGTCATCGTACAACATGTTGCCACTAACGTTTTCGTATCCAGTTAAGTCCAGGATTATCGTGGTGTTCTCATTTAGGGCGCCGCCTACCCAAGCGTGTGAGGCTCAAAAGCGACGGAGCTGTAAGGTCGACCTTCAAGCGCGCATCAAGTGCCGCGTCGCCTAAACGAGCCAAGCGCTGAACTAGCGTGCAAGTTTCCCGCCGAACGGTTTTTACTATAGGACACTAAGCGGTGAACATATAATTTTATTGGTGGAAAGTTTGCAACTAAGTTCAGTGTAGGTCGCAATCTGAGTTTCACATACATCCGGTTAGTACATTTTGAAAATGCAGTTTTTAGTCATGTTGGAGGGCTTAGAAACAATGATTTTAATGAGCGTGGTGTCTTAACAATGAGGTTGCGACATTGTCTGAAGTTTGTTTTCTTTCCGTACGCTGGCACAATCCGCACACGTGGAATATTTTCGTAGAAAAAAACCTGTTTACGAACATGCTGCGGCGTATTTGAAGCGTGGGGTAGGCGGCCCACTTTGGACAGTCTTTATTCCGTTCACGTTAAAGATGATCACTTGTGGAACTCAGCTAGATATTTTCGTTTAGCGTATGTGTATGTCTCATCCAATTGATAATACATCCGTGAAACTAACCAACAAATAAATGTGTGGCCTTTCAGAAGAGCTATGCCTAGTAAAACAAAATGTTGGAGCACCGAAAAGTTCTCATTTCTGCACTTTCAGCGTATATTTCAACCTTCGCATGAAATTAGGAAAGGTGTTAAAATTTTTCTTAACGTTTCGGAAGTATTATCGAGTCTCAAAAGTCACCATATTTTTAAAATATATAAGTTACTAGCGACCCGGGTAGCACTAATTATTCACAGCCAAGAATTTAAGTCTAAACGTTAACATGCCGCTCACTTCCAAGACTCAATCCTACTAAATTAATTTATTATTAATTTCTTTATTAATTTTCGAGGAAAATATGACACAAAACTAGCAAAAAGTAAAAAAAAATAAAATAAAATAAAATTTCTGGTGATCTGATCGCTACCAATTTCACATGATCTCCCGCTGGGCTAATCTGAAGATTGTCTGAAAATTCAAAATCCAAATTGCTCCAGTCGTTTTGGAGTTCATAGTGAACATTCATACACATGCCGATTTTTATATAGAAGATTGCTTACTATATTTCAGTCCTGATGTTCGTTGATTGATGATTTTTAAACGTGTTGCGATCGGATGATAATATGTTACATATAATATTGTACGCTTAGTGTTCATTTGAAAGATGACTCTTCATACTAATCGTGTATCATATGTTCCTGTGCAAGAAAAACCGCTGATGATTTCGAAAAAAAAAAAAAATATATATATATATATATATATATATATATATATATATATATATATATATATATATATATATTTATATATATATATATAATCCAAATACGTGGTCAGGCATTCCGTCAGAAACTATTTGACTAGAATGGAAACTTAAATTTAAAATCACGTCATTAAAATATTAATATAATATTTGTGTGCGTGAACGAAATCTTCAAACATTCAGAACTGTAACGAAATATACAAATTATTTACCTTGAACACCTTAAAATATTGCAACTAAGATCTGTCAAAATTGTGAAAACTCTGTGTTAGATTTGTTTAAGTATAATATGCTTAATTGAAGAACAGGCGACATTTAAAATCTTAATTTTGGCACTAAATATCATTTAAGCCTTTTTTTGACGCTTCGCATCAAGCAAAACAACTTCCTCAAAATGTGCTCCGATTCATATTTACTCATGCTAGATTTCAGTTGCAAGCAATAGTTTTATGTTATTTGCAAAATGTGAAATAAAATAATTTTCCATGCGTGCTATTTAAAAATGTCACTAGTCATAATACGTTTTTGTATCAAGCACTTTTTATCACGATTTACTGTCACAGCTACTGCACATACACATTCTAAATTGGGATAGTAAGTGTTTTGTCTTAAGTCTTAGATTGAGAAATGTATTTATACGGTGAACATTTAGGTATACAATTCTAATTTAACTACAGTTAAATGTTTAAAATTTACTAGCAAGCAGTTAAATAAAAACATGATTTAAAAGAATACTTAAGTAACTTTTACTGCCGTATATTTGCGTAAGCGTGATATTCTGTTTTATAGATGTAGTAGCATGATATTTATTTATGAAGCAAGAGGTTTCATAACACTTTCAGTAGTTAGGAGCCATTAAAATGATGTTAGTTAAATAATTAATCTCTGTACGCAAATGCATATGGTTCATTAGCGTAAGCAACCCTAAATCACTTGTTACTTACTGCTGTCGAAAATAATCAATAAAGAAAAAACGGGTAAATTTGTGAACTATCTAATTCTGATTACGCTTAAGATATAATTGTCCTACGTAGACAATGACTGAGTCTATCATTATTCAGAGCTGTCATATACCAATGGAATTTATTTGTTTAATCCAAATCCGATTGTTGTATGAACCATCAAAATGTTTACGACGTTCTGCTATTTACAGAAACGATGAGTTCTGTAGAACAGTTCTGTTGAAGTAACAATTTTTGTAGTTAGCGGTCACAAACAGCACCTCGCACTTTACTTATGTGTTTTGTATTTACTATCAAGGTTTGAGAGTCTGGTATATGTGTATTGACAAACATGCCTCGTTTATGTCCTGTTTATAAAAAGGTATGGTCCTTACGATAACAAATTTTCTTCTCAGCTTCTGTATGTCGTGTGAACTAAAAGGGTAGAATTTTACAACCAGTAAAACTAATTAGAAACTATACGTAATTACCTGCATATGCAGGCGCGTTTAATTAGCAATAATTATATATGTACAGTTATACAGAGCAATGAACATATACATACACATGATCGTAAATACCACCTGATGATCGCAAGTGCCAATACTAATTAACAGGGGTAGCAGAGATCCTGGGAGGAGAAATGACGTCAGGATTTAACAAATAAGTATGGGTCATTCCATGTGAAATCACACAATTAAATGTTATTTGGTTGCATGACCATTTTCTAAAATTACGAAATTTGTCACAAAAATTCTTACAAATATTAGCACTACAAAATCAGGTTTTATAAAAATTATTTTGCCATAGTTTTTTGTACAGCCATTTTTGCAACTTAGTTCACAACGGTTTATGGCAATATTGACATTTGCTTAACCAGTTACAGCATAATACCTAGTTGAGCTAGTGCCTTGAGTAAATGACCGTTGCGTTGCTAATGAAATAAGCTTTAATTTGAGATGTATACATTTACCCTACTCCATCTCCTTCTTCGTAAAATTCTGCTTTGAATGTTAGCATAATTTTGGTGAGCTCCGAAGGCGTTAGTTTTCTTAAAATCTTAGAGACTGGGCACCCAGACAGTATCACTTGCTGATAATTTAAAATATGTTTGTGGTCCTGCGGGATGGAAGAACTTTACCAACAAATCATTCATTTCAATATTGTGCATTACAAACACGTGCAATGAAGTCATTATTTTCAAACGTTAGAATGCTATGCACAGTAAGTTCACCTCAGTCACTACATGATCTTCAAAATAAACTGAATTTGAAGTTTTGTAGCATCTCAGCACGTTTCATCCAGAGGATCCACCCTGTGCTTTTCTCTTGTATGAGGCAAAACTTTGCACTTTTCAAACCTTTCCTTTAGCTCTTATTCACTGGCATGCCAGAAACCAAACTATATGAAATGCCAGGAACTTTTTTCTGAACAGAGCTTATGCAACTCCTTTAGTGGCAAAATGTGATACCTGAAAGCTCTCTGAAGGCTTACTTTGCTTGCTTTACGCTTCGTTGTCTCACCAATTTAATTAAGAGGTTATACTCATCAACAATGCTCCTAGCAGGAATAATTTCTTGTTCATCTAGAGCTTTTGCGTTGTCTGGAAAATATGTAACTTAATTGTTTTAATAGAATTGAAAACAATTTTTTATTTTTGAAACAGAGCACGTGTTTGCTTCTCAGCATTTAGTCTCTTTATTTCAGCAACGGAGACAAATTCAAGATTTTAAGAAAACTAACACCTTCGGAGCTCACATAAACTACAGGATGCTCTTAAAACATTTCAAAAACATTGTCTCACACTACTTCACAACTAATGTAGTTTTAGAAATATTTTTAATATCTTAGCCACTCGCTGCAGTTGAGGTGCCAAGTTTATGGTATTGATTTTTAGTGGCATCTTATTGCTTCTGCCTACCTCGGAGCGCGGCGGGAGCAAGGATAGGGTTTTACATGTTAAACTAAATTCATGTAGATCTGTCACCCTTTGAGGTATATCGCTTTCGGATGAAAACCATTTTCTGCATTGATAAGGGGAGAATACTGCGACGTAAACGAAAATGTGAAAAGAATTTTCTGATTACAGGGTTTCGAGTATTAAATCGGCATGAAAACACTTATTTGCTCATAGTTTTCAGAGTATTGATATAACTTGCTAAAATATTCCGTAGCAGTGTGGGCCGTATCGTACTGAACAAAAAAGCCAGTGGTGGCATACATGTAGGTTTGAAAGTGACTGAGATATTTAGGAATATAATTTAACCTGTAACGCCCTATCCTTGCTGCCGTTGGAGCTCTGAGGTAGGCAGAGTCCTTAAGGACGCTTTCTACCACAAATTTCCATCTCCATTATTTTAATATTTATTTGTACGAGATATTATTTTTTATTTTAGACACAAAATGTGACTAAATTTGTCTCTTATGAAATTTTTTTATCTCTCATAGTTTTCGCGTAGTTGCTTGTTAAAGTCATATTTTGCAAGTTTCCGTTTTAACGACTACACTAAAACCAACTGATATACCAAACCAAAAAAAAAAAAAAAAATCACCTTGCAGGCTACAATGTCATGCTCATAAAAATTAAGGGTAAAAATATTTGAATTAAATATATGCTGTAACTGAAAATACAAATTTTAAATATTCAATATTTTTTTTTAAAATACAAATAACTTTATTCTTTAATTTTCATGAGCATGATAATAAAATCAAGTAATTTCCACCATCTTGGAGACTCCCCATTAACTTGAGATGTTATACACGTATAGAGAAACGGTGATAATACAATAATTTAATAATGTTATCTTAGTATCCTGACCAGTATCACTATGATAAAATAAAATGGTTTTATTAAAGGACGGAATCTTTCAACGTAATTTTTACGAACCCAGACGTCCGATTAACTTGAAAATTTGCACACATATCGAGAAACATAGACAATTCAATAACTTCGTTTGATTCAACCAGTTTTCGTGTAACTGTTGTATTGTAGTGTAGAGAAGTGCAGTATACCACATATTACCATGATGTTGTAGAAACGCCAACAGTTTCGAATCAAACGATATTTTGTTGAGGACAGTGTAGATTGCTTGCAGGGTGAATCAGCTGATATGAAAACACAATAATGTGTGGACGCTAACGACTCCGTTGGCGATGTACCCCACAAAACTACTCACAATAATGTGTCTACCATAACCTCAATACATGCAGGATTTATAGCAAACTATATAAAACACAGAATAATTCATGTTGGTAGGCGTTAGTGTACGTCTGCGTATTTGTATTTTCCTATCTCAAAGTTGTCAGTTTGGCGGAATTACATTTTAAAAAATAAAATACTTTTAAAAAAATTACTTTAACGATCAATCGAACTAAAAAGTCAAAAATAATTAATAGTTTAAAAAACTAAAATACACGCTTTAACAGAAAACCACACTAAAAATAATAAAATAATGTCATTAAGTTTTAAATAAGAATATAGTAATTATAAAAAAAAAATCATTCTATCGTATAAAAGCGTGGGGTGCTTTTCTCATACATATGAAGTCATGATATTGTTCACAGCATTTCGATTGTGCCACATTTCCTCCCCTGGCGGCTCAACAGTATTGCGTACCATGATTTTCTGCAATACATCTTCCCAGTTTTGCTAGATAATGAACCACTAGCCATCAGGTTCAACAAATGGTTTCTGCATGACTGTACTCCAGCTCACGATACACCTTCTGTGCGACATCTGTACATCTTTCCTGAACGCCCGGAGTGTTGATCGTTATGGTCTGGCCCACCTGGCCCACTCGTTCGACGGATCTCAACTGTTGAAAATATTTTATTGACAGAATATTAGGTTGGACGTTGTGGTATGGCTGCCTGGTAATCACGTGTGCCTCAATAGACATAGATATAGGTAGACCCAGTATGCCGCGAAAATATTGAGGCAAAAACAACTTCGCTCCCTAAACAGCTGATTGTGGCCTGTTTTCACATGGACGCTATTTGAATTTGCTGCAGCGTGTTGTAAAAATGATCTAGAAATGTGTTGTCTACGGCTGTAATGAAAAAGCAGTCAAAGGGACACAAATATCATTAAACATGTACGCTTTTTTATCCGATTTTAATTCATAATATATGTATTGCTTGAATTTGCTTTTTCCGTTTGATGTTAAAAATCAAGTTCTCTATGTATATTTGTACTTGTGTTATGCAGATAGTTATTTGCGTATAAAATAACAATACATGGGTTATTTATGTATACAAAATTTATTGTAATTTAGTTTTGATTGTGATATCTCTAAATTTTTAAAAACAGATCGCATATTTGTACTTCTTTTGTATAGTTTATACACATATTAAATACCAAGATTTTAGGTCATTTTAGACATTTATAAGTTTTTTGTAATGTTGGGGTTAGTAATTAATTTGCCGTGTTGGTTTGTTTGTGATAAATATAGAATATAATTTACATTTGTGCTTGTGTAGATAGTTTCTTGGCATTTGGTGGGTTTAACAAGTAATTTTAAACTGTTCGTATTTTATTAAAACACAAAAACTTTTAATATTGTCTGGAAAGTAAAACATTTGTAATCATAAATTAATTTAATTTTACTGGTTTTGTACAACTTATTTTCAGTGTTACAAATATTGTTGTGGACTATACACAAACTGGTAGGCTGCCTTATATTTGCCAGTGTACTATAAATTGTTTGTATAATGCAATTATTGAAAAAAAAAAAATTATACTGTATTCGGTGGAAGCAGAAATATGTAGAAACAGGAGCTTTATTGGCACATAAATTCTTTCATCATAACATGCTTGAAAATTTAAGTTCATGTGGACAATTTAGAGTTTATACAATAGCAGTGAGTTTTTTTTACAATTATGTTATTACTTACACTTTGCTTTATCGAAATTCTGAAGGAAAGAAGGTAACATTTGCGACTATACTGCGAATTATATTATCCTCACACTACAGTACAAATATGGCGATTGAGCTGGTAACATATGAGGGGGTTAGAATGGAAGTGAAGAAAGTCATGATTGCTTAGTTTTGCATAATAAAGGTTTTTTTCACGTAGGAACTTATAAAATTATTTCCCAATTTGTTAACGCAGCCCTGACTGAACTCACTTTATATTGAAACACGGCGCATACAAATAAAGCCAATATACAATAACCACAATGTATTCAAATTTGTGACTTACTTCACTTTCATTTTAAACACTCATATAATTATGCCTCTATCAGTTGGGCGTTTTTTATATTCTTTATTTGCCTGACAAATTGCAACCAAATTACACATTACCAACTCAATCACATGTTTGTGGGGGCCGCGGTGGCCGAATGGTCAGACCATTAGCCTCCCACCAAGGCGATCCGGGCTCGATTCCCGGCGGGGTTGGTCCCCGGGATTTCGCATATGAGAATCGTGCCGGACGATGCCGTTGGTCGGCGGGTTTTCTCAGGGATCTCCCGTTTCACCCGCCCTTTCATTCCGGTACTTAATGCTCCAGACCCACCTCATGCCATCCCTCACCAGCTCTAAAGACCTCGATGTTAAGTGCTAGCCAAAATCTGTCACTCACCATGTCTTTACTGTAGTGTATAGTAAATAGAATTCGACGTATAATCGCAGGTTAATCATTTTTTTTGCTCATAATTTCAAAAAGACGAAAAATAATAAAATTAAATATGGCGACTGAAACCGAGCCTTAAATTAATTAGGTACCTGTTACCTTTATGCTGGTCCGGAGCCAGCTTGAAGAAACCTCTCTCGTTCCCACGGTGTAACTTAGCCAAAAAAATTTTCACGATAAATTAGGTAAATTAATATAACTAAGTGTGCACACATTATATATATATATATATATATATATATATATATATATATATATATATATATACTATTACAATGCAGGGGTATAAATGCAGTTATGAACATTATGAAAAAAAATTTACTATTCAAAATTGAGTTACCTACAACCCCAATCGCTAACAACACTTTTGTTAAGTTTCCAATTTGGTTTTGAAAAATAGTTTCATTGCGTACTCTTGACCAAGTACATGTCATATTTCATTGGGATTAGATATATAATATTACATTTGCTTTGAACACTTTGTGAGTTGGGTCTGAATTCACCCTCTCAAGGACTGGTTTCATGTCGTAGAAAAGTTAATTTTAGGTGGGACAAAATAATACAGCCAAATTCACAGAAAGGCCACTATTGCACAATAGAATATAGTAATTAGCAAATGGCATAACTACTGTCTCATTCATTGCAAGTTTTTGCATTATGATTGTTATTACCTAAGCCTTAGTACCATGAATGCATAATTTAGGTTATTGCAGCAAATACAAAGGTGTCAAATATTAAAAAATTGCGTAAACATTAAATATTGTTTAACCCATGTTGTATTCCTTTAACTACCAAAATTATTAACCACAGACATATTTGAATATGGAATAAACAATGTAGCACAGTGTAGTAATAACATATAATCATGTCGGATTTTGCATTGCAACCAAATAAATGGGTATATGATGTGTAAAAATTAACTTGCGTTTTATGTCTAGTGTAAGAAATCAGACTTTCATAGGTAAACTCCTTTACATTTAATACGTAAACACCTGAAATAAGTCATAAACCCTGTCTTCCAGAGCAAAAGCGGGCCACAATAAGCTGTTTTGTTTTGGCCACACATCGGTAGTGCATAGAGTATAGCCTACGCTGAGTCTATCTGTATATATGTCGTTGTGTGCCTCGATGTCAACTGTTGTAGATATTATATCCACAGAATATTGGTAAAAGTAGAGTCATGAGAAAATAAAACCTAATCGAGAAACTAAAATGTTTAAATTAATTTATTTTCATGTATTGATGTTTTAGTTTCTCAGTAAAATCAAATACCTTACAAACTAATACCGGACACGTCTATGCTAATTACACAAGCAACAAGGCGAACAATAACCTAGCGGTATAGTGGGCTACTAATTTATGTTTCGGTATTATTTTTGCTTAATTATTACAATTTATTGTTTCAACATGCATTGTATAAGATTTATATTACTGTACTGATATATTTCATTTTCTGGATTCAATGAACATACTCCATCGAGAAAGCTTCCCCTAAAATTTCTATGTTGGCATCGTATATCTGAAAAACATCAAATGTAGTGTGCTACTCACTGGTGGCCTAGTGCGATATCACAATAAGAAATTCTCGCAAAAGCGCTTAAACTGTCCGGTATTGGTATATAGTGTATTTGATAAAATTAAATTAAATGTTTATTTTTCATAATTGGGTTTTTTATTTCTCTCTATTGACAGGAAATATAAAATACACGAGACTCTAACCACAGTGTTGCAAAAAAAATAGAGGTAAGCTTTACCTTTGAGTCGCCAGGGTAAGAAATGTGGTCTATTTAAATCTTAAGAGTAAATATAGGGTAGAGGGATCGTGCGCTAAACAGTTATATACTAGTCTGTGTGTTCAACACGTGTCACATGACTACACTGATATATGCGCGGGAGATTTAAAATTTCACCAAGACAGAAGACGAAATTTCTTAGTAATCACAAATAATGTTCGTTTTTACTTCAGAGAACGAGAATACACGTACATTCAGGAGAGTATGCCATAATTTTCACTCAGTGTAATTGTGTGCTTATATCAAAAACACAAATGTAAACAATGCTCAGAACACATTTTTTTTTACCCATCTGATTTTCGTAAAAAGTAAATATTGGCTATGTATTTGCAATTGGATTTTGGACCGATCGCACAGTTACGCTGTACGAATTTGTAAGCATTCTAGAAGCCACACCACTAATTTCATCCAGCTCAGTTGCTTCTTTAAGTCGGAAAAACGTTTATAAATAATATGAAACACTCGAGGCATGTTGAAAACGCACTTTTGTGGCTTCATGCGTCCTCTACTGTTTATTACCTCTATGATTTAAACTGCTGTGAACAATATCATGACTTCTTATGTATGAGAAAAGCACCCCACGCTTTTATATGATAGAATGAATTTTTCGATAATTACTCTATTCTTATTTAAAACTTAATGAAATTATTTTTCAATTTTTAGTGTGGTTTTCTATTATTTGTAGTCATAGTTCTATTTTTGTTAATCACACTTCCATGTTTTTAATTGAATTAGTCATAGTTAAGTATAAAAGACGGCGAAAGCCTTAACTTCGCCACAAACACAGTCCTTAAATAAATAAAAGTACTGGGTGCTGGAAAATTGAGTAACGAAAAAAGTGTAGGGATAATGTATTGATCTAAATTAAATAACAAACCATATGCCCATACATCTCTAAAATTAATTTATATCACTTAAGTTCAAAGTTTTGGAATACAACGGAGAGTAGCACCTACGTACTAATTAATATTTTGCGCCTGCATGCTATCAAACCTACCCCAAATACATGGCCTCACCACATTGTCCTCTGGACCAGGTTCTACAAATACCAACCCAACTGAAAGGGAAAAAAAATATTTTCTGGGCGTGAGTTTACAGACATTTCGTATTACAATATGAAGCAAAAGTGTCCAGTAACTAAGCCTATCAAAATAGAAGTAATTTTCAAGTAATATTCCATCGTAACATTTATGTAAGATTGCAGTATTTTGGAAAATTCTGTATTGCACATAAATTCAAACAGAGTCGTCATGGATGAGTTCAGTTAGACCAGCAATCAGCAAGATTAAATATCGTTAGCGCCGGCTTGAACAATGACTGAGGAAAGAATATTAACTATGGGAAGAAACAGTGAAAATAAGACGAGACTTCTACCAGGATGAAACTTACGAAATATTGCCATGAAATTGTTTAAGAACAAGTTCTTTAAACAATAAGCAATAATGGTATTTTAATAACGCAATGATAATTGTTCATTTATTCTCCATATTTTACGGATTTCATAATAATGTAGATATTTCATGGAAAAGTAAGCAGATATTATATGGGACACTTTCGAGCTAAGCAGTCATCATATTAGGGAAGGTATGAACCTTCGAAAATCTTATTTAAAGAAGTATTTCAACTATAGTTAAAATATTTAAGGAAGCTCTATGATGCTCTTCCTACAAACACTGAATCAAAAGGCATTTGTCGTCCCATTTGCCTTAACTATATGTAGAGTAGTCTGTTAAAGTTCCTCAGAGAGTACTTTTCTACTACACAAAGACACTTTTACTTACAAATTAACTGGCTTTAAAATGTTTTGTATCATAATAAATAATTTTTTAAGTAATAACATACCAATATTCCTTGTCATCTTGCATTGTGTTTGTTTTATTCACCATTCGCAATTGTGTATAAATTCTATTATAAATCATATTTCATTAGTAGAGACATCGCGCAAGGGCAGGTTTACTTTAATTTAATTTTATTAATTTAAAAGCATTCTGCCGACTGTTACATGTTATGTGCATATGGGTATAGTTTGTCAATTATATAGTTACATAGGCTATGGCACACATTACAATGGCCCATCGCAGGTTGTGTACAATTCTGTTGTTACTATGCGACTTCATTCTAGTAAATGTGGTGACTAGGATATCGGCGTAAAATGTATAATATTTTTGATAACTAGCGCAGTGCGTTATGGTGGACTATATAAGTAATGTCAGTCAGGTGATGTCCATTTATGAGAGTGAAGCCACCAATGCCTGGGGTTTTGTGTTTACTCTCCAGCACGGCAAACAAACAATATACTAGTTGGGAATCAACAAGATATGTAACGAATTTTCAGGAGTAGAATAAAAATAAAAAAGAACATTCTTAGCCGTCAAAGAAGACGAACTCGCGAAGAGAGGTTCCTCTACGAGGCCGTTGAAGATGGTCGACTTCGAGCCTACAGGTTGTTCAGGATAAACTTAGCACTACTTACAATTTTCTTTCAGCACTTTTGCTATTTTAAGTACGAAAACTTCCATGCAATTAAAAACCCAAAACTTTACTTTTTTGCTCCAAATAATACTTTTTATTTGTTTACGTGTTGGAAAGAATTCATTTTAAAGTGTACCGCCTACATCGTCCCATTCTATCCTAAGGATGGGGAGTTGTAATTTAAATTCACGGGTCCCTGTTTACGCTATTTTACAGAAATTTATTTTTCAAATCCTCAAAGGGAGCAGATATCGCTAAACCGCTACATATAAATATTGTAAATTGTTTGTGCTGTCGAGCCAAATATTTTTCCAAGCACAATTTTATGTCATTTTCGATAATTATAGACTTTAAGAAAATTTAATTATGTCAATAATTAATTTAAATGATAGAAACTTATGTTTTGAAAATATTAGGCTACACAGTACAAATAATTTCCAACATTTATATAGAAGGGTTTTGCGATATTTGTTCCCTTTCAGGATTTCAATATGTAAACTCGCAAAACCAGCATAATTAGGAACCCGTGGCCTAAGAGTTCTTGAGTTATTTCATCTTCCTACTAACGATTGGTAACGAACACCTCACATCTAAGTAGGCTGTAGTTGGGACGTAGTCTTGATGTCTGCGTAGAAGTTTGATAAATAGGGGAAAGTAGCCTAAATTGGACCAGTTTTTAAAAATGTGTTTTTTTGTTACCAAAAAATTAATTTCACATAAATGCTGATATGGATTATGGACCATGTATATTGCACTAACATAATATGAAGATAGAGTTTTAATGGTAAACATGCAAGTACAGTAATAAATCATTTTGTTGAACCCTGCACTTGGTCCAACTTAGGCAACTGGTTGCTTAAATTGGACCACCGGTCTCCTTAATTGGACCATTTCAATGATGAACAATTAGACATACTGAGAAGGTACTTCTGTGTACTAAATCATTTCTTAACACCACACTCGCTGCAGAAATATTTTTTCACTCCTTTTTTATCACCTGCACGTTTAGAATGCACCCACGACCTACACTTCATGCATTGTATCATATCTTCAATTCTTGCCTCTTCACAGCAACTGCAGAACCATTTACTTTCTTCTTCAAGTGTTGTTCCCTTCTTTTCTTGCCCAGGTTTCGAAGCACCAACTCGTTTCGATGGACGCATACGTTTTGGTGTTTTGTTTGCACAGATGAGGCTGTCCTTGTATGGACTGGATGTTAGTTCAGTTGCAGCACCTGCTCTTCTTCTCTTCAAGTTCCTAGGGGGGACACATGGGTCAGGTGATATTTCCCCTTCAGTAACGTTCAATACCACTCTTTTTTCTGTGGTTGTGGTGTTGTTATCAGTTCGTACAATTGGATCTGCTACAGGATCGTTTACCTCTGTAATAGGTGGACAAGAGCCTGGAGCATTTTCTACTTCAATGTTTCGATTTAAAAGATCCGAAGCAGCAAAATGCTCGTCAGTGAAAACTGTACGGTCGACTGGCCATACTCCTTATTTTCTAAACCCATTAGCAGCTGTTGAAATTACTGCAGCTCTTTCATACGCTTCCCATAATAGCCCAGCGACTTGAAACATGGTAACAGTGAGCCCAGGATGAGTTCTCAGCCATTTCTGCACAGCTTGATCATAGAAGGTCTGTAGTGACTTGAAGAAGGCCACATCTAGTGGTTGTAGTCGATGCGTCGTATGGGAAGGAAGTTGTAAAAGAATGACTCCATTGTCTCGAGCTAGAAGTAAGGCTTCCAGGTTCTTACTATGGGTACTATGGCCATCCAGCAGTAGTAAAACTTTGTTGTCACAGGTTGGATGGACAGTCTTGATGAAGTGCCGTAACCAAACGCAAAATAGTTCAGAGTTTATGTATCCTGATTCAGAAATTTCAATAACACTTCCCGGTGGTGCCCCTAGTCCAATTTGGTCTGCCATCCTCAGTCTTTTAAAAATTATCATTGGTGGTATGTAGTGTCCAGCAG